>BHFT01055575.1:0-45610 GCA_004320025.1 Laticauda laticaudata | reverse complement strand
CTAGGCTTCCGCTAGGCTTCCGCTAGGCTTCCGCTAGGCTTCCGCTAGGCTTCCGCTCTGCATCCGCTTCATCCGCTGTGCTTCCGCTGTGCATCCGCTTCATCCGCTCGGCGTCTGCTCTGCATCCACTCTTTCCGTTCCGCGTCCGCTTTGCTGTGGTCCCCCGGAAGCCTTGCGGATGTGTCATCTGCTCTCATCCTCTTCCATCCGCTAGGCTTCCGTGGAGCATCCGCTTGCCATCCGCCCTGCGTCCTCCCCCCGTCCGTTCCTTTCCGTGTTATCCGCTTTGGTTATGCAAATTTTTGCCCCTTTTGAGAGCAGGTAACAATGGATGGAACATTTTTCTCATCTGCTGTGTCCTTTTTCCAAATGTTTTGCATCTGTCGGCCAGTGTGACAGGGCCTTAAGCAAAGTGGTCCCACCCAAGTATCACATTCTTTAACTTTAGCATGTATTTGCAGGGATCAGTGAGCTACTGTGCAATCCAGGATAAAGGCTTGCTTTCTTAGAGATACCATCAGGTAGGAGGATCATGTCAACATTCCCCCCTCTAATACCTTGCCGTGTTCAAATCTGAATAGTTATACAAGGGTAGGTCTTTCAAACGCATTAATAAAAAAATGCAGAAAGATGAATGGGAGAGCATCTGGGATGTTTTAAAGGAGTAGAACCTGCTTGTAAATTATAATTTGTTTCAAAGAGTTTTTTTTTTCCAATTTTCACCAGTTTCCTAAAATAAATAAAATAAATGGTGGCTATCCTGTCCTCAGAGAATCAGCTGGTCCAAAGTGTGTGGGATGTCACTAAAGGACCTTAAAATCTCTCTAGGGATGGATACCTCCAGCATTCTCTCTTATTCAGGTAATGTAGGATGAACAGATTCTACCCAGTAAACATATACCTTAACATAACAAAGGCCAAGCCAACTAGGGATGTATTGGTAGCAACCAACAACTTCAATTTGGCCTGGAAGACTATAATCAACCAGCCTAGCTTTTACCAAATATATGATATTGTATCGAATTGGCGAGTACCAATCAGTAGCTAAAAGGTTGCATTCTGTTCCAACTGCAGATTCTGGATTGTCCAAAGTCAGCCATGTATAGAGCAAATTGTATTAGTCTAACTGAGACATGAGAAAGATATGAGTCACTGACTTTCAAACCTCCTGGCCATGGGACAGATGCAGACAGATGCAGACAGACAGAAAGACATACTAAAACTGACCAAAGACATCAGGTTCACGTTGTCATCTCTTGCAGCAGGAGCCATGAATCCAGGTTAAGCCCTGAAATTTGTATTTTCTAGTGGAGTGCAACTCTAGGAGCAATTGATGAAGCTGCTTGCAAGTGTGTTTTGCTGAGACTCAGATACAACCTGTTTTACACTGCCCAGTTCCATACAAACTCCAAACATTGAGTTAAAATATTTGTTTCTTTTGGCTTGTATCATTTATATATTAATAATAGTGGATCTTATTTCTATGATTTCTCTCCCAAGTTATCTGCAGATGTTAAATGCTAATTATATTTTTCTTTGTGCTTAACCGAGAATACTTTTCAGTAATTTTCAGATTCAAAATGGTTGGAAAGAAACTTTTGTTTTCCACAATCATGTTTGGAAGAGCTCTGAGGAAGCTAGCAAAAGTTTTGGGCTAGATGGCTGCTTCAGGTTGCTCATCACTGGTCTAAAACTAAAAGTTGTAAGCAAGTGAAAAAAAATTAAGAGTGTTGCAGTATTGCCTCACCAGTGTGAACAGTAAAATGAACAGGAATTGATTTCTGGTTTCTGTAATGCAAAAGAAATACAGTTCTTAGGTGGTTAATACCCAAAGACCTTAAATTTGGAGATCTTTGGGAAAGAATTTATTCTTTTTCACTCTTCATTCCTAGAATTATGAATCATCATGATGCAATGGTTAGAATACAGTATTGATCACAGCCAGGAGTTCAATCCTGACCAGCTCAAGGTTGACTCAGCCTTCCATCCTTCTGAGGTTAAAAAAATGAGGGTCCAGATTTTTGGGGGCATAATGCTGGCTCTTTAAACCACTTAAAGAGTACTGCAAAGCACTATGGAGTAGTTTATAAGTTTAAGTGCTATTGCTATTGCTATTCTTAGAATTATTCATTTTTGTATCTCTGTAGCTTGAGAGGTTTTTTAAACTCTTCTTTTGTACCTGGTAATGTTGTTCAGATTGCTTGGCCATTTTGAAGAGCTAACTCTCTTTGAGGCAAAAGATGCAGCTTTTAACAATGGAAGCTCTTGGGTATCCTTCTTCATGACATAGAGATGAGAAAAGGAAAACCAAGGGATAAGTCAGTAGTAGAATGAAGCATATTCCTTGCCTTCCAATTTCTATCCTCACAAAAGCAAAGAAACAATTTTAAAGAACTAAACTATTTGATAAAGATTTAATTCCCTGAATCCTGAAAAATTTTGAAGACTTGAAGGGGCCCAGGAAAGTAGTAATTTTTGCTTTTCTTTGGATATTTAAACTGATGTCTCTTTTTCTCCACTCTGTGATCACTGAACATCTGAAAAAAGCTGAACAATCCTGCAAGATTCTCAAAGAAACACAAACGAACAGAAAACAAGCCAACGCAAATCCACCAAACAAGACCATAAAGTAATTACAACATAAGGAAAATGCCAACATATCTAATAGAAAAGGAATTTCTGAGTCCTTCTTTTAACGAATGTCATCTACAAAATTCTTCGAGAGAGGGGTGATGGTGCTAAGAAGGCAATGGAATAGCAATTTCCCTGCTGAGCCCTTTTTAATAGTTCATTTGTCTTACTTGTTTTACAAATAGAATAGCCACACATCTTAATTTTTATCTTATTTATTTAATGATCACATTCTCTGCAAGGTTCTTGGAGACAGGCCTTCTTAATTCCTGTCACCTTCACAGGAACAACATCTTCCCAGAGATCAGCCTTGCCTTAAAAATACTGAGATTCAGGAAAGCATACAAACCTGATCATTTCAGCAAACCTTTGAAGAAGAATGCAATTAAGAGAGATTCCTCCCCCATTAATACCTATTTATGAATCCTCAGCATAGGAATATTTTGCTATTAATTTGTTAAAATCACTGTTGGTTTTTATTTGGGTTATATTTGGGGGGGTTGTTTTAATCTTGATTGTGTATGGTAGAATGAATGTGGAATTATGTTTAAATTATGTCCATAATTTAGATTATGGAATCTAAATAAATAAAATAAAACATAGCAACATTCTTTCAATACTTTGATACTGTTGCCAACAAACAAAAAATGTGTGATAGTTATAGTTAACCTTTCCTGTTCCTGGCTTGATTTGGAAAATAGCTCAGTCAGTCAAACATTGTACTACCTGCCTCAAATCTGAAAAAATTAGTTTGTCTTCAATTCAGTTTGAATCCTGCTATGACTTTTATTTCATTATCATGGATGACATTCAATTTCTTTCCCACTCTCAGATTTATCAATCAATCCGATCAGTTTCCCTGCTCTTCTCTGCGAGTGTTACCATGTTGGAAAATGCCAGCTGGTTTGGAAGAAGGAATTAGGTGATGATCTAGCTTGGAGTCATTGTGCAGCCACAAGTGGCATAAGTTTGACCTCCACCAAGATCTAACAAGTCTTATCTGGTTTTTCCCATGGGAAGGCAAGCAATCTGGTGAGATTCTTGTAACATTGGTGGTAAACAATAAAGTTGGTGACTTTGCTTATTCACCAGTGGCTCTGGGTGCTTGCACCTGACACTCACCTTATGTGATAAGCTCTGATACCTGACATTTAGAAGAACACCAGTGTCAGAGTGTGGGTATGTCACCTTCCTTATGTTCTTCATTATAAGTACTCAAGAACCAACTAGGCTTACAATGTTTGTACTGAAGTCATAGTGTCCTTACCTGGACCTACTTATTTCTTTATTTCTACTGCAGCTAGAGATAGGTTCAAATATTTTGAAAAATCAAAAGGTGAGTAGATATTTTCTAACTTCTTTTACTTTCCTTCTTATATTATTTCCTGGCTAATAAGCTAGACATCAACTTCCATAATCTTTTTTTTCTACTATAAATCCTTCTATCAACCTTCACTCAAATCCTCTCTGGGATCAGTCAGTGTTCTTGATTATTACAGTATTTTATCTCTCCTGCTTAGCTCAGCCTCTCTATCTTCTGTGCGCAAGGAAATCAAGGACGGATAGCTCCTAACAAAGCATGCCATATGGAGCACTACAGATCTCTTTGTCTCCCAAACCACCTGACCAATGAACATTCTTATCTCTGCTCGAGAGAAGCCAGGGACCAGGAATTGCTTATTGTAATGCATTCTGCTCTAATGCTGCTTCCCAGTGGTTTTAGCAAACCTTACGTTACCAAAATTCTTTCTTTGTTAAAAGGAAAAAAAACATTTCCAAACTATGCACTAGGGTATTCATTATAAGCAGTTATTTTTTTCCCATGGTAATGAGGTTCCTGGGGTGATCCAGTTAGTTGTCATTTTATTTTTTCAGCATGGCCCTACTATGTCATTCTAATATAATGCAGAAAATGGAAACCTCTGAGATGCCCTAAATACTGAGATCTAGAACTTTGAAACTTCTGAGCCTTTCCTACAAAGTAAAATAAAAACTCCCAGGAAGAGGAAGATAAGCAATGAATGGATATAAAGACATTCAAGTTGATTTTGTCCGTTAATCAACTCAGTACATAAATTTTGGTATTATTATATTTGAATTTAAGAGTTCCTGTTTGTATCAATTTTTCATTTGCTACATTATAAACACTGGCCTCCAATTTCAGTCTGTCTGAGAAATAAGACCAGCCCAATGCAATTCAGCTGCTTGCCAGAGCCAATACAGAGGTGATATTCGACAGGTTTTGACCAGTTCTGGAAAACTGGAAGCAGAAATTTTGAGTAGTTCAGAGAAGTGGCAAATACCACCTCTGACTGGCGCCACCCCTATCTATTCTCTGCCTCATGAGTCCCAGCTGATCAGCTGGGTCTTCTTTGTTTGCCTCACACAGGAGAATGGAGCTGGAAAGCAGGTTAATGGGGTGGGGTGGGAATGGAGATTTTGCAGTAACCTTCCCCTGCCACATCCACCAAGCCATTCCCACCAAGCCATGGCCACAGAACTGGTAGTAAAATTTTTTGAATCCCACCACTGAACCAACAGATGGCTGTGCCCTAAAAAGAACCCCCACACTGAGTTTCCTTCTGGTATTCTGCAACAAGATTTCTGCAACTTGTTCAACAGGTATTTAATGAGTAACATTCTTTTCTGCAAGTATGGATGTCTAAGGGTGTGTCAAGATAGGAGAAAAGGATGATGTGTGAGGTGATGTTATTATGGGCATGCCATGTCCTGCATACTTTTGTAAGCCACTGAGATGAGGCTCCTTGATGAAAGCATTTGGATCGTGACATCATTGTGCACATATTGTAATCATATTGCCACTGCAATTTGCTGTGTTGTCTGCAAAATCTTAATGAAGTACAGATTAATGGTATGGGCAGTTATCCATATTTATAAAGATGTCAAGAGTTATCCTAGCCAAACCTGAAAAAAAAAAAGAAAGAAAGCATGACTAGTGTGAGAAGTAAGTTGAGTAGTAATGGTTCTCAGGAAGGGGTGGGATTGTACAGGTTTGCACCTATTAGCTAGAACCAGTTGTTAACATTCTAAGCAGTTTGGAGAACCAGCTGTTAGAAGAAATTACTGGCCTAATCCTGTAAGGNTTTGCTGATACTTTGCTTGTATGGAGTGACCATTCAAAGTTACAATGGCAAAGGAAAAAAGTGACTTATGACCATTTTTCACACCTCCGACTGTTGCAGCATCCCCACAGTCATGAGAGGCCAGGCAAGGAGATGCGTGCCTCGATGTGAGTGATATTGAGTTGGCCACACCCAGTCAATAACATGACCACCAAGCCATGCCCACCACCTAAATCATGCCCACAGAACCAGTTGTTAAAAAATTTGAATACCACCCCTGTTCTCGGGCCAAAATAGTCAGCTACACCCCACAAGTGTTAGTCAGCTACACCCCACAAGTCCACCGAGCATCATGTAAAGAATATGATTCATAGGAAGGGCAGAAGAAAAAGCAGTAGTGTTGAGCCACCATGGATATGATGGAAATTTACATCAGCGATAGGCAATCAACTATTTTGTTTGGCTTTATTCTTGTTGAAATAAAGGTTCTTACCAAGCCAAAATGGATTAAAATATGCCAGATGCTTCTTAGCTTAGGCGCCTACTTTAGCCAGTAGACTGAGAATGTAAATTTTCACTTCTGTGATTTATTGCCAAGTTTTAAGGAGAGGAGTCTGACAGCTACTGCCCTCAATAACATAGTTGGATAATTACTTTATGTAGGAAAGCAAACCACGTTAGGGATCCCAGCATCAGCAGTAATGATGTGGTAATAATGATGCCAACAACATTCGCAGTAACTTTGCCATGCTAAAATTTATGGGGTTAAGAAAAGAAAAAAACAAAGCAAAGCAAAGCAAGAAAGCTACATATAGCCCAGCCTACAGAAATTAAGGCTGTCCTATTCTGTTTCCCTGAAAATATACCTACCCTGAAAATAAGTCCCAGCTTGATTTTTACATGTGCACCCAATGTAAGCCTTACCCCAAAATAAGCCCTACTAGGAGGATGTGGAGCTGTTCTACTAGTTACCTTTGGACAGTTGTAGCCAGGCCTTGCACACCCTGATACCTGCCCTGGCAGCCCATTTCTTCTGCAGCCAGCAAGACTGGCAATGCTTTCCTAAAGGCCTCTGTAGCTGATAACAAAGCTCCAGATCGATCTGGAGCTCTGTTATCAGCTGCAGAGGCCTTCGGGAAAGCCTTGCTGACTGCAGAAGTTCCTGAAGGCCTCTGACAGTGAAAAGAAGGCTGGGGCAACATGCACAAGTGAGGTTAATCAGTAGATCACATCCCTCCAAAATAAGACCTGATGCCTTTTTTGGTGGCAAAAATAAATATATGACAGGGTCTTATTTTCGGGGAAACACGATATATTGGAGCAAAAAAATTGGAAGAATTAGATCTTTCTATATCCCATTGCTGCCATCACACAGCCCAGAAATGATATTTCTATGCACTGTAAAATGTAGTTTTTATTGTAGATTGTTTAGAATACATTAAATTGTAAAGATTTATTAATTATTGCTAATCTAAATGAGAGGAAAGTACATAATTTCTCCCCACACATCAATGAAAATGTGCATCCACTGTTATCCAATTGAGAAAAAAATTATAAGTTACTCTTTTATAATGGAATTTATAGAGTTAGACGAGAAGATTCTCTTTTGCTCTTTCTGATGCTTTTCTGTTAGCTTTTTCTTCATAAAGGGCCTGTCACATAGGCCGACAGATGCAAAAAGTACGTAAAAAGGACACAGCGGACGAGAAAATTTTCCATCCGTTCTTATCCGCTCTCAAAAGTGCCCCAAATTTGCATAAAACAGAGTGGACAACAACGGAAAGGAAGGAGGAGGGGAGGGATGTAGCCAGATGTAAAGCGGATGCTCCATGGAAGCCTAGCGGATGGAAGATGGATGAAGCGGATGGCACATCCACAGGGCTTCCGGGGAGCACAGTGAAGTGGACGCGCAGTGGAAGGAACAGATGCCGAGGCTTCTGTTGCTCGGGCTGACTGCTGCTGGTGCTGGTGCTTCTGCCTGGTGCTTACTCGCAGTAAGCTGGTCCTGCTGGTCCTCCTGGTCCTGCTGGTCTCTGGTGCTGCTGTGCTTCTTTTGCTGCTACTGTTGTTGTTGCTGCTGCTGCTGGTGGTGGTGTGGTGGAGCAAGCCCCTAGAACCTCGAAGCCCCTCTGATGAGGGCCCAGAAGGCCCTGCCAGAGGAAGAAGAGGCATATGTGAGAACGGGAGAGGAGGCAATACTCCATCGAAGAGGACATGAGGATGAGGTGCTCGAATGGCTGAGGGAGAATGAGTACCTCTGGCGGAAGGGCCACAGGCTCCATCGAGACATCAAGCAGAAGCAGGCGGCTTGGAAAGAGAAGGCGGAGAGCCTGGACTACACTTCAGAGGTCCTCCTCAGGGGGTGGAAGCACATGCACACCTGGTACGGGAAGCTGCACCTCAAGAAGTCTGGCCAGGCCGCGGTCAGCTTCACCGACCGGAGACCTACGTGATTGGCCAAGTGCAGCTTCTTGGAGGTGAGATCCGCCCGAAGGAGCAGCCCCTCTGTCTACCCTCTCTCTCAGGCAGCTCACAGAGAGCCAGTCCTCTTTCTGGCCAAGAGTCAGCTCCTTGTGTCCAGCCAGGTATCTGTGGAGCGTCCCACGACGGAGACCCCCCTGACAGCTGCACTCCCCGTGGCGGAGCGCATGGAGGACACCCTGATGCAGTGGGAGCAAAGGAGAGGCACTTCCACCAGAGACCAAACCACACCCACCCTCAAGCTCCACCTCCACAGAAAGCAGCAGAGAGCCAGACCGGAGGGAAAGAGGCCACATTGTCCTGCTGCGAGATCAGGGACACGATCAAAAGCAGCGTAGATCTCCTCTCTCAGCTGGTACACACATGACATACCATCCTCAAACCTGCAAGCTCTTCCTCCACCTATGTGAACCAGACCCTGCATGGACATGTCCGCAAATCACCAGTAGCAGGTGATAAAGGAGAAGGATACCGCGGTCTTCTGCACAACCTCCAGGCCGCACTGAAACCGTTCTGATCCAGTGTCCACGCAGGTGATGTCCGCACCCTTTCAAGGCTTTCGCAACAGGACATCACCTTACCAAGGCTACAGCTACCAGGAGTTCCAGCAGCACAGGCAGCCTTCCTAGTCCACACAGGTTCATCGAATGCCACGGATGCCACTGATGCCAACCATACCACAGATGCCACCCCCATGCCACAGATGCCACCCACAGCCACAGATGCCCCCACGTCTCACCTCGCTGCACGCTGCAGACCAAGGCAAGCCCCACTACACTCCTCTTGTCTGCATGTGTCGCTCCACCCCACAGCCAAGCCCGGCCTCAGAACATCTGTCATTGGTCTTGGATGAAACCCCAAGTCATAGAAAAAGGGGCTCTCAACATCAATAGAACTGAACCAGCTCTCTGAGAGCTTCCTCCAAACACCATCCCCTGTTGGTCGCTCTCGGGCCAAGCACCCCAATGGCACCTCAGACGCAGCACTCCAGCAACAACCACCTCCACAGCCCCCTGCGAACCCTTCACCCCTGAGAACCATGGCACGCCTCAGAGTGACTGAGAAGAGGCCAAGTACTGGGTTGCCTACTTGTTGACTTTACTCTTTGCTTGTGACACTTTTCTTCGGGTCAATTTTGCTTTTAGCAGTTTGTTATTAATAAAGTTTTATCTTTGCTTCAGCACCACTTGGGTTCAGTTGCTTTTAGTAAATTAAAGTCTTGGTGAAACTTTAAAATGGTTTAAGCCTTTTTGCATGCTTGTGGGGACTGGATAAGGAGTAGCTGTGCGGGCATGGCGTCTTAGGATATAGTCTGTGGGAATGGCAGGGATGCCTGTTGCGGAATGGGTAATATAGCTGGTGGTCATAGATAAACCTCCAGTGCACCCTCCCAGGTGCCACATGCTATGGGCCCTTTATTACTCGAATAATAATTTACATTCATTCATCAACTCATTTCAACACTAAACACCAAACATCTTATTAAAATGCCCTGTTCATTGTAGGTCCACTCAACATGCATGGCACAATCTCATCAGTGTGGATGAGCCAGGCTGAAGGAAAGCATCCATTAAGCATCTACCATCTGTCTTGCCACTCCACTGCTCCAGCTGGGGAGTTGCACCAGTGTTTCAGGAGGTTGCGCTGCTTCTCCCCTTCACTTGAAGCTCTGTTGGGGCCTTGCACATCCACAGTATCTGTCAGGGGTTTCGCCCTTGCCTCCATTACACCAGGCTCCATGTCCCATTGCCTTGTTGGAGGTCCACGAGCCTGTTTCGGCAACACTGGGAAGTGGGTGCACATGAGATGTGCAGGATGCAGCAAGCTTCCACGATGTTCTCACGGTCTGTGGACGATGCTGCATGGTGGTGAGGAAGTACCGTGGAAGCTGTTGGCCAGGATGCCAAAGGCGTTGTCCACCACCCGCCTTGCCCTGGACAGCCTGTAGTTGAAGATTCTCTCTTCATGGGTGAGGCCATCTTGGAAGTGTAGGACTTCATGAGGTAGGTTCTGAGGGAGGGGCGTATGTGCGCTTCTTGGATGGGCCCCGGCGCTCGGGGGGGCTCATCCCATGATGAAGTAGGACACATCTTGTGTGTCGTTGGGCAGGGGGGCTGGATCTGGGAAGCCCATAATGAGGTTGCGTTCCAGCCCCTCCTTGAGTTGACTGGCGTTGTATACCTGGGTATCTGAAGAAGACCCGTTGCTGAAGCATCGATGTAGATGAACTTGTTGTCAGCATCGACCATGGCAAAGAGGATGGTGCTGAAGAAGCCCTTGTAGTTGAAATAAGTGGACCCTGACTTGGCTGGAGCTTTGCAGGCCACATGCTTCCCATCTATGACTCCAACGGTGTGGGGGAAGTTCCACTTCTGATACCACTGCTTTGGCAACTTTTCTCAGCCTTCTTCAGTGAGGGGCACTGGAGGAGCTTCTCCAGGTATTCTTCAATGATGGCCTGCACCACTTCTCTGACCACATGCTGATGGTGTTGTGTGACACCCTCCAGGTGTACTGCATGCTCCTGTACGTGGTGCCTGAGGCCAGGTGGTGCAAAATCAGTGCCACCTTCAGCCCAGCGTCCAGGTGGGCAGAAGTTGGTGTTTTGCCTTGTCAACCTGGGTGTCAGCTGCTGCACAACTTCGTTCAAACATGGCTGGAGGCATCCTCATGAAGTTCTGGAATGCACGAGAGTCTTTGTTCCTCAGCTCCCACCTCAGCTTGTTATACAGTCCGTACTCGGCTGTTCTCGCGATCCATCTTCAGACCCCACACACTTTTTGGACGCCTCCTTTTCTTCCGCGTAGAAACAGGTGAAAGGGCCTGTAGAGGGCTTCGCACGTTGTAGAATGATGGTGGCTACCAAAAGGAGTGTGTGACGATCCATGGTGGAGATGACTGGATGCTGTGGAAGAGCAGAGACAGATGAAGGCTGAAGAGGTCTGCACCGCAGGGCTGCTGGACTGAAAGTGAGATCCAGGTGATTTCTCCCCCTTTTCATAGGAAATATAGGTTTTTGGCTAGGTGTCCTTTTGCATCCTCTAGGCATCCTGCAGACATCCTAAATATCCGAGATACGTCCCCTATACGAACGTTTTTTCCATTTTAATTCTTTGTATGTGAGCTGCATCCACTTTCATCCTTTCTACATCCGTGCTACTAACGTTTGTGTGTCTGTTCCAAGTCGTTTCACTTCCTCCCTGTGTCTGTTTTTCTGCTGGAGTGGATTTTGAGTTGTGCGGATGCGCAGCGGATGCCTAGCGGATATAGCGGACGTGTAACGGATGACGATGGATGTATAACGGATGTTCCCCGTATGCGTAGCGGATGTATAACGTTTTCTGCTCAAAAAGTTTTGTGCAGCTCAAAACTTTTTGAGCGGATGAAATGTTAGTCGACGGATGCTGGACGGATAGGGAGTATGAAAAACGGATGCAGTGAGTACAGAACGGATGCATTCGCATTAACCAATGGATGGCAAGTGTTTCTCTCTGTTTTACATCCTCTTTAGATCCGTTGGTGCTGTGTGACAGGGGCTTTAAACCTCCACTCTGTAACCTCAAATGTGTTCAGTCACAAGTAAATGATACTTTGTTATAATCTTCTTGGAGAACGGAAAGATCTGCCCCGGGCTAGGCAACAAGGGAATATCCTTCCGAGGTAAAGCCCATAAGCCTAGCAGCAGCCCAGCAGCAAAAGCAAGATAAGACACTGAAACAACATCATGCTGATCCTCAAACTTGTTGTTTGGAATATAGAGAATAAGAGGTATGTGGGGAGGGCTTCTTAGGCATGGCATGTTCTATGCAGGGGATATAAAATGTATTGTTTTTATATGGAAGCTTGGTCTTCTTGTACCCAATCCACTTTGGAAGAAACTTGAAGGCCCATTTGCAGACACTTATTTTCTTTAATAAACCTTTGAATTGTGAACCAGACTTGCTCCTGTGTTGTGAGTATTGAATACTTTGGTTCTTACATCTCACACAATGCATTGCCAATATGCTTTTTGAATATTTGATGTTTGTTGAAAAGCTAAAAGCCTTGGTCCGGAGCTGGTTTCCTATCTCTGATGTTATCAGGGGAAGAGAGATGAAGAGCAAAATATAAAGACTGTGAGTACAAGATGTGGGGAAAATAGAACAATAGGGTTGGTAGTAAGATGTTTAAAGTTTACAAGATGAACTTATCTCACCCATGCATGTGTGTCTATGTCAGGGATGGGCTGCTGTGGGTTCACAGGGTTTTAGGCAATCCTCTAGCTAGGATTCTGCGTAGTTTGGCAAATTCACAAATCCAACCCCTGACTGGCCCCTCCCACCCCACCCCTCCTGTCCCAGGAGTCCCCAAGCAGCCTGTTTTGATACCAGGTAAGTGCAGGGCCCATGTGAAAGCTCAGGGAGGGTGAAAAATGGGCCTCCCAGAAGTTCCAGAAGGGCCTCTGGAGGCTGTTTTTGCCCTCCTGGAGGCTTGAGGAAAAAACCCCAGAACTTGGGGAGAGCAAAACGGAACTCCCGCCATGGTGCAGGAGGCCAGCTAGGCCATGGCCACCATTGCCATGCACACCCAGCAACTGGGCAGAGAACCAACTGGTGGTGAAAATTTTTTGGTCTACGTGCATATTGTGAAGTTTCCTGAACCAACAGACACATCCCACTTCGCTTACCTAAAGAGAATCAGGTTTAGTTCAAAACAAGCCTGTTGTGTATAAAACTTACCATTTGAGATTGTATCTCACAGAGGATGTGTTTTCAACAGGGCCACTCAAAAACATCATTCCAAAGAATGACTAGTAAAGTAGCAATAACAATAGCATTTAGACTTATATACCGCTTCATAGAAGTTTAGAGCATTCTCTAAGTGGTTTTACAGAGTCAGCTTATTACTCCCAACAATTTCAGTCTTCAATTTACAGACCTTGGAAGGATGGAAGGCTGAGTCAACTTCAAGCTTGTCAGGATCAAACTCCTGGCAGTGAGCAGAGTTAGCCTGCAATATGCATTCTAACCACTACACCACCCTCGGAATGGAACAGCATGCCCACAGAAGTTGTGGGAGCATCATCACTTGAGACCTTCAAGAAGAGATGGACTGCCATTTGTAAGAAATGGTGTAGGGTCTCCCACTTGTGTGGGGGTTTGGACTAGATGAACCTAAGGTCCCTTCTAACTCTGATTATCTGTTATTTGTTATCTGTTATGTTTTCCTGAGAGATTAATCTTTTCAAGAAATTTAGAAGTGAGACAATCCTTCATTAATCATTAGATCTGGAATAGGATTTCTAACGCATTGTGATAAATTTGATTTATGTTACTTTTATTTATTTATTTTTGCTTATATTTGCTTTTGTATCATAGGTTGTTCTTATATATTAAACACTGGAATTTTTAATAAAATGATGTGTTCCTTCCATATTCTAGTCATCCCTGATAAGTTGCTTACAATTATGTTTCTTGTTCACTACTTGTCTGAGGTCTAAGCAATTGTTTAAGTAAGATAATTGGGAAAATCTCTTAAATAAATAAATATTTGTGTAACTTAAAATAGCTCACCCATGATAGGGGATCAATGAGAACTAAAACAACAGATGGGGGAAAAGCCATATTATCATATAACATATATTTCATATCATATCATATATCACATCATATCATAAATCATATCATATATCACATCACAATATATCATATAATATATATGATATATTGTATCAGGTCATGTATCATGCCATATCATACCATATATTATATATCATATATCATATCTCCACATCCACATCCATATCCATATTCAGACAAATGTAACTTCCAGTCCCTTATAGCAGTGCTTTTCAAACCTGGATAAACAAGTTTTGTTCTTTGAGTGAATTCATTACCCAATCACAACAGAGATGTTTAAATAAGGATTTTCTGATAAACCTAAAAAGGACTTTCTGATAAACAGGTTTAGTAATGAAAGAAAAAGTTTGGGAAGTACTGTCTTACCTATTCATCTTTCAAGTAACTTAACTGAGTAAACAGACATAGAATGACAAAAATAATGGCCATGGAAATTAATGCCATGCAGGAAAAAAAGAGCATAGTTTCCTGTAAGATATATGTAATCCATTAGATATGTGTAAAGTGGAAATTTGCAGAGAATGTTGGGATGCTCAATTTCTCTTTATGAATGTACAATCTGATGGTTCTGGATGAGGGTCTAATATTTTTTTCCAGAAGTTAATCTTTTGAACCAGAAGTGGTTCACTTCTGGTGTGTTTTGAACTGGTGTTCCAGATAAAAGAGACTGTTTTGCTACTGGATCATTTCTGGAACATTGCAAACATCTTGGGTTAAAGGATTAATTTTCAGAAAATAGCTGGATAAGAACAACTGAACTGACATGGAATGTTGGAGGAACAGTATATTAAGCATCTCTTTTCATTTCATTCAGCTGGATGACAGATAATATGCTTTCAAAATGTATTTTAGAGGAGAAGGGAATTTAGGTGAAATTCTCATATTTCAATTAAACCGCAGAGGGCAACTTCAAGGGGTATCATCTCTTGCTGGACTGTCCAAGTTTGGGAATTGGGGATAGCAAAGAGGGCTTCAGAGCCATCAAGCAGTGAGATAATGGATGGATGGTTGATTATAGATAGGCAAATAGATTAAATAAATTAGATAGATAGATGATAGCTAAAGAGATGAGAGTTTAGTTTACTTTATTGTCATTTCACCCCATACAATGAAATCAAACACCATCTTCAGTGCACATCATGACCACGAAAATAAATTGAAAACACACATCCTTCACACTCCACACACTGAACCAAAAACCCCCCAACACCGCACCAACACTGCACAAAACAGTAGAATTCAAGAGAGCTACTGCCCTGAGATAGAAGTTGTTTTTCAGCCTATTTTTGCTTGTTTTTATTATTCTGTACCATCTGCCAGATGGTAATAGTTCAAAAAAAAGAGTGCCCAGGAAGAGATGGATCTTTGATAATGTTTGAATTTTCTTAAGGCAGCGGGAGCTATAAAGCTCTTCCAAAGAAAGGAGAGGGCAGCCAGTGATCTTCTGGGCAATGACGTTAACCCTCTGGAGTGCTGTCCTGTCTGCCACTGTGCAATTGGCAAACCATACACAGGTGCAGTAAGTTAAGATACTCTCTATGGTGCAGCGGTAGAAGGTCACCAACAGTTTTTCATTCAGTTGTTGTTTTCTGAGAAGTCGCAGGTAGTATAATCTCTCCTGGGCCCTTTTGACCAGGGCTGCAATGTGAGCATCCCAGGCCAGGTCCTCTTTTATGGTAACACCCAGAAACTTAAAACTAGCCACTTGCTCCACTCAGTCTCCATTGATAAGCAAGGGCTGGATGTCTGATCTGTTACTTCTATAGTCCATTATAAACTCCTTGGTCTTAGGTAGATAGATGATAGATAGATAGATAGATAGATAGATAGATAGATAGATAGATAGATAGATAGATAGATAGATAGATAGACAGAGAGAAAGACAGACAGACAGACAGACAGACAGACAGACAGACAGACAGACAGACAGATGAATGATACTGTAGGAAGTGGATGGATAGAAAGTAAAGAAAATGATTCTGCAAATAACACATTCTGCCAACTCTACCAATAAAGCCAGCTGTAAAAGACTGTTAAGAAAAAAAAACACAATTTTTTTTCAAGCATCCTGAGACTATGGCAGAATCTGACACTCTTTTGCCAGGTGAGAAAACTTCTGAGAAAATGCAAAGCACATTTCAATAGTGTTAATGGTAACTAGTGAAAGTGCCACTGTGCCTCTAAATGATTTCCTTCCTTGCACAAATAATGCCAATAGGCTTTTGTGAATACTTTAGTATTCAGAGAGACAAGTCTACTAAATAGCATGATTATAAGAAGGTTCATTTTCCATCTGTGAGATGAAGGAATGCAAACTGCCAGAAAGTGAACTCTAATTTCCAGTGTAATATTATCATTAAATTACTGTAAAATTAAAACGAGGCTCCCTTAGGAACAGAGAGTGATTACATGTCAGGATGAAGAGGCTGCATTGAATAAAATACCACATCTGTTTTGCTAATGCTAACACATTGTTCAAGGAGAATGCTGCTCCATAATTCATCCTTTTTGTAAGCAAAAATACTTTTCACTTATATTTTTACACAATTTTGTAAAAAAAAAAAAAGGGTATCCTTGATGAAAAGTGACATCATCTTATTTTTTCAGGATGTAATTAAGGAAAGAATGAACAAAAACCTTAAAGAAACTTGGTTAAGAGAATGTAGTATAGACTACAGAATTACACAATAGTTGTGTAATTGTACTGCTGTGATTTGCATGGTAGAGGCATCATGTTTTATCTTGAGGTTTCACTAAATATAACTTCTTTCTAATCTACCAAGGTCCAGCCTTCTCAATCAGCAGCTTTATTTGCCTGTTCTTTTCTGAACCTTCATCAAAGGGAAGGACTCCTTAAAACTCCACACATCTAACTGCTTTATTTTGCCTCCTGAGACTTTACCATACTACTATTATTATTATTATTATTATTATTATTATTATTATTATTATTATTATTATTATTATTATTATTATTATTATTATTATAAATAGCAATAGCACTTAGATTTATATATCGCTTCACAATGCTTTATGGCCCTCTCTAAGTGGTTTATATATTTACATATAGTCAGCATATTGCCCCCAATAATCTAGGTCCTCATTTTACTAACCTCAGAAGGATGAAGGCTGAGTTAACCTTGAGTAAGTGAGACTCAAACTACTGAACTGCAGTCAGCTAGCCATCAGCAGAAGTAGCCTGCAATACTGCATTCTAATCACTGTGCCACAGCGGCTCATGACTTATTATTATCTTTATATAAAAGAGATGACAAGTTCTACACATTGAGTCCATATGAGGGCTTTTGTCTACTTTTGAAAGACACTACAGTATGTTTTAGGGCCCATGTCTTAAAGAATTACATCTGGTAAGATCCATCTTTTGTGCCATGGCACCCAGCGTGTGAGAATATCATCCCCCCTTTCCCACAGGTGAAGCTAGCTCCATTCTTTCCTTCTAGAAGTTCCTTGAAATGTAGTAGTGACAACAGGTTTGAGAATCACAAGGAAATGGTGAACTAATGAAATGGTTACTGTTGTACATGCTCCCAGGTTCGTCTTATGGTCACTTATTCATACACTCATAATGTATTGATGCCTACAAGTCTTGTAAGCCCCATTGCTTTCCACCTGGGCTTTTCCAGTAGGTGTGGCTAGAGAAAATAAGACACACAACCCTGCTCCACAATTGGAAAATAATTAAGGAAACATACTTTCAGTTAAACACTGAGATACAACAGGTTGTTCAAAAAACATGAACTGGGTTATTTAAATATGCAGCAGCAAATTTTTACTGGTTACAGTGTGTATTTGCTTTTCCTCACAGGTCTTTCTCACATGTATACAAACCATTTACATCCCTCCAGGGGTGCGATTCAACCAGTATAACAACTGGTTCAGTGAGTGTGCTCTTCGCGCAGACGTGCGCCAAACATGCACTCCATGCACATGCACCACATTTTAAAAAGCTAATACTTACCTTGGGGGGGGGCGGAGCTGCCATCACAGCAATATGGCATGTGATCTTGGAAGTCTGAAATCGCTGCCGATATCTTTGCTCCTGGATGGTCCAATTGGATCTAAACCATCCCAAAGAGATGGTGAAACTGAAGAGTGCATTCTGTTGATCCCAGGGATACTGCAAAATCCCTGGTAGATCCAGGAGAAGCTCTTCTTGCCAGCAGCAGAGAGGCATCCATTAAAGCTGCTGAAGTTGAGACAGCTACAAAATGGAAGAGAACAGAAAGAGAGAGTGTGCCGGTTTGGTGAGCATTTTTTCTATATTTTAAGATTTGAAAGGACACCCTAAAGAAAAGAAAGAATCTGTAAAAGTTTTGACAGAAGTGATTAAGTGGTGATTTTAAACAGAAATGTCAAAGTAATGATTTTTTCTCATTGCCGGATTTTCTACACATGATCTTAAGCCCATGTCACACTGCACCAATGGATGGAAAGAGGATGTAAAACAGAGAGAAATACTTGCTATCCGTTGGTTAACGCGATGCTTCTGTTCTATACTCACTGCCTCCATTTTTCATCCTCTCTATCCGTCCAGCATCCATCGACTGAGATTCCGTCTGCTCAAAAAATTTTCAGCTGCTCAAAACTTTTTGAGTGGAAAATGTATCCAATGAGTCCATTCTACATCCACAACATCACATACGGAGAACATCAATTCTACATCTGTCATCATCTGTTACGCGTCCGCTATATCCGCCAGACATCCGCTGCGCATCCGCGCAACTCAAATCCGCTCCAGCAGAAAACGGACACAGGGAGGAAGCAAAATGGACACGGAAAGGACAAAAAGCGATAGTAGCACGGACGGAGAAAGGATGAAATTGGATGCAGCTCACATACAAAGCATTTAAAATGGAAAAAACGTTCGCAGAGGGGACCAATCTGAGATATTTAGGATGTCTGCAGGATGGCTAGAAGATGCAAAAGGACATCTAGCAGAAAACCTATATTTCCTATAAAAAGGAGGAGAAACTCACCTGGATCTTACTTTCAGTCCAGCAGCCCTGCAGTGCAGACCTCTTCAGCCTTCATCTGGCTCTTGCTCTTCCAAGCTCCGTGCTCTTCCCACAGCATCCAGGCATACTCCACCATGGATCGTCACACACTCCTTTTTTGGTAGCCGCCATACAATTCTACAAACAGCTGCGAAGCCCCTCTAACAGGCCTCTTTCACCTGTTCTAAACGCGAGAAAAGGAGGCCTGTCCAGATGTCTGGGTCCGAAGATGGATCTCAGAAGAGCAGTAGTACGGAACTATACCAACAAGCTGATGGTGGAGCTGAGGAACAGAAGCACAATCCGGGCATTCCAGAAACTTCATTGAGGATTGCCTCCAGCCATGTTTGACGAAGTTGTGCAAGTGCTGAGGACCCAGGATGACCAAGCAGAGCACCAACTATCCAGCGACAGCCTGGAACCCTGAGGCTCAAGGAGGCACTGACATGCTGCGCCACCTGGCCTTCGCGGGACCACAACAGAAAGCATGCAGTATTGCGTGGAGGGTGCCACCACAACACCATCAGCATTGTGGTCAGAGAAGTGGTGGCAGGCCATCATCGAAGATACTCTGCGAGGAGCTGCTCTCTGTGCCCCACCACTGAAGAAGGCTGGAAAGAAAGTTGCAGAGACAGTGGTCATCAGAAAGTGGAACTTCCCCCACACTCTTTGGCCATAGATGGGAAGCATGTGGCCTGCAAAGCCCAGCCAAGTTCAGGCTCCACTTATTTCGAACTACAAGGGCTTCTTCAGTATCATCCCTGCTTCGCCATTGATGGATGCTGACTACAAGTTCATGAACATCGATGCTTCAGGCAAACGGCTCCATCTTCAGATGCCCAGGCTATACAATGCCAGTACCTCAAGGAGGGCTGGAATGCAACCTCATCATGGGCTTCCCAGATCCAGACCCCCTGCCCAACGACACACAAGATGTGCCCTACTTCATCATGGGGATGACGCCTTCTCCTCAGAACCATACCTCCAATGAGTCCTACACTTTCCATGATGCCTCACCCGTGAAGAGAGGATCCTTCAACTACAGGCTGTGCCAGGGCAAGGCGGGTTGGTGAGATGATGCCTTTGGCATCTCTGGCCAACAGGTTCCAGGTACTTATCACCACCACTGCGCATACGCCCCGAGAACCGTGAAGAGGAATCAATGAGAAGCTTGCTGAGCATGCCTACACATATCTCTATGAGCAGCCGGCTAACCGCAGCAGTCTTGCGAACAGGCTCGTGGACCTCGCAACAAGGCAATGGGACATGGAGCCTGAGGGAATGGAGCACAAGGGCGAAACCTGGCATAGATACTCTGGATGTACAAGGCCCCCAACAGAGCTTCACGTGAAGGGAAGAACAAGCCGCAAACATCCTGAAACACTGGTGCAAGTCTCCCAGCTGAGCAAGTGGGAGTGCAAAGAAGGATGATAGATGGTTAATGGATGCTTCCTTCAGCCTGTCTCATCCACAAGGATGAATTGTGCCATGTAAGGTTGAGGTGGCCCTACAATGAACAGAGGCATTTAAATAAAGAGTTGTTTTTTGGTTGGATAAATGCTGTGGATGTCAATGTATTACATTGTTTTTGACAATAAAGGGCCATAGGGTGTGGCACCGTGGGAGGGTGGACATACAGTTCACAATTATGCTTGCAGTGAAGTTATTCTACTCCACAAGCTAATTACCCATACCCACAGGATCCCTAACCCATCTCCAACAGCTAGTTACCCAATCCAAACAGGTATCCCCTGGCCATCCCACAGCTATTACCCATCTCTAAAGGATCCCTGGCCATCCCACAGACTATTTACCCATCCCAAAAGGTATCCCTGCCCATCCCACTGCCTATCTTAACCCATCCCACAAAGCATGCAAAGCGCTGTAGACCATTATCAATATTTCAACCAACACTTTATTAACTAAAAAAAATGAAGCCTGGCCAGGCCAGACTTTATTAAACTAGAAAGAATGAACCGTGGCCTGGCAATTTCGTTTGAGGTGCAGCTTGCCCGTACAGGTGTGCATGTGCTTCCACCACCTGAGGAGGACCTCGAAGTATAGCCCAGGCTCTCCCGCCTTCTACGTCTCCCCAAGCACCTGCTTCCTCTTGGTGTCTGCGATAGAGCCTGTGTCGCCTTCCGCCATGGATACTCCTTCTCCCTCAGCCATTCCAGCCACCTCATCCTCATTGATTCCTCTTCGATTGAGTATTGCCTCCTCTTCCCGTTCATGCTCTGCCTCCTTCCTCTCTCGGCAGGGCCAGATGGGCCCCTTATCAGAGGGGCTTCAAGATTGTAGGCGGCTGCTCCTCCCACACACCAGCAGCAGGCAGCAACAATAACAACAAATAGCAGCAAAAGCAGGACCAGCAGCACCACAGCAGCGGCAGCACCAGCAGCAGCGCAGCACCAGCAGCAGCAGGCAGCACCAGCAGCACCAGCAGCACCAGCAGGACCAGGAGCAGCACCAGCAGAGTAAGCACCAGCCAGCGCCCAGCAGCACCAGCAGGACCAGAACAGCAGCAGGACCAGGAGCAGCCGCCAAAGCAGCAGTAAACACCAGCAGAAGCACCAGCACCAGGAGCACGTGCCAGCAGAGAAAGCACCAGCAGAAGCCCCATCACCAGGAGCAGCACCAAGCAGAGTAAGCACCAGCAGAAGCACCAGCACCAGGAGCAAGCGCCAGCAAGAAAGCTCCAGCACCAGAAGAGTCAGCCCGAGCAGGCCAGAACGCCCAGCAGAACACAGAGTCAGGGCTAACATGAGGAGTGGTTGGGGCCTTGTCCCTCTTGCCAGGGCTGGCAGCAGATGCAGAGCTATTACTCTTCTTCCCCTGTTGTTGCGGTTGTGGGCTGGCTGGCTGCTGGCTGGCTGGAGCTGTGATCTGGCAGCAGCTTTCCTCTGAATGGTACTGCTGCGGCATGTTTCCCTTTAATATCCACGCTGGCTTGACGCAATGCATCCATCCCCAGCACAATTCGCAGGGGAACGCGATGCATCTTAGCTATGGCATCCGCTAGGCTTCATGCTAGCTTCCGCTCTGCATTCGGCTCAATCCACTGTCATCTGCCTCTGGCATCCGCTCTTTCCGCCGTGTGTACCACTTGTGCTGTGGCTCCCCAGAAGCCCTGCGGATGTGCCATCCCTCCCATCATGCTCCATCCGCTAGGGCTTCCGTGGAGCATCGCTTTCCAATACCCTTACATCCTCCCCCCATCCGTTCCTTTCCGTGTGTTTTGTCCGCATCTGCCTTAGGCAATCGGCAATTTTTGAGAGCAGATAACGCGATGGAACATTTTTCTGTACCGCTGTGTCCTTTTTACAAATATATTTGCAATCTGGTCGGCCAATGTGACAGGCCCTTTATATTTTGAAACTGCGCGCATGGGTTTTTTTTTCCCATTATTTCTCATGCTCCTTTTTGCATTGTAGCATCATCAGCGCTAGAAAGATTCCCTTTTAGCTACCTTCTCTTTTTAAATATCTCTCTTATTTTTAAATTAATCCTTATTATATTTTTCGTTGGGAAAAAGGCAGGGGGAAAGTTTGAAAGCAAAAGAAACTTTGCAGACACTGCCAGACTAGAGGCTTTTGGAAATATTCTATTTCTCTTGTAGACCAGAACCAAAGCTGAGAAGGAAAAGAAACTGAGAACTCATTTTTTTTCAAGGATATTGCCATGTTTGGATAAAAGAGCAGGGAAGAGCACGGGAGAGGTATTATTGAGGTGCAATCTTACATGAGGTTTCTGTCAACAGCTGGAGCCTGGGTTGAAGTTTTATAGGAAAAAAACGATGATAAGTCTTGTGGAGAGAGGCTACATTAGAACCCTGGAGAATTAAAAACCAAAGTGCAGTGTTTTTTGGTTTTTTTTTTTATTCTCCTCCTAAAGGCCCTGTCACAACTGCCAACGGGATGCAAAACGGACACAATGGATGAGCAGAACATGAATCCATCCGTTAGAATTATCCGCTCTTCAAAATGGCCAAAAATTTGCATAACCAGAGCGAGAATAACACGGATGCGAGAGGATGGCAGGCGTGGATGAAAGTGGAACTGGCAGAATGGAAGACCTAGCGGATGGCAGCAGATGGACATTCCTCAGGGCTTCCGGGGGCCTCAGCAAAGCGTACGCCGGAAATGATGAAGCGGATTTGCCAGACGCGGGAATGCACAGCGGATGAAGCGGATGCAGAGCGGAAAGACCTAGCGGATGCACAGCGGAAGCCGAATCCGGATGCCTGGGCGTTAATGCGCATCGCGGGGGATGCATTGCGAAGCCACGTGGATATAAAGAAGCAGCTTGCCACTCACGTGGCCAAGCATCAGAGGAAAGACCTGCTGCAGGAAACATCGGCAGCCTTGGCCTGCCCTGCCTGCATGCCTACCTGCAAGCCTTGCTGCCAGGCCTTGCCTTCCAGCCTACCTCAACGCCTCCTGGCCAGCCTCCCTGCCAAGCCTTGTGTCTGCCTGCCTGCCAGCCTCCACTGCCAGCCAGTCTGCTGCCAAGCCTTGGTGGCTGCATGCTTGCCAGCCTTGCTGCCTGCTTCCTGCCAGGCTATCCTAGCCGGCTTACCTCCAGGCTTCATGGCCAGGCTTCCATGCCAGCACTTCCTCACCAGCCTTTCCGCCAGGCTTCTGCCAGCCTTGGTTGCCAGCTTCCTGCCACCTTGGTGCCTTCCAGCCTCCCTGACAGCCTCCCTGCCAGCAGCAACCCCACAAACCATGGGGAAGAAAGCAAAAGTCATCAGCAACCTGCCACCATTCCCTGGCAAGAGGAACAGGCGGCCCCACCTCCCGCCCCCTGGGCCCTGACTCTGCTTTTCTGCTGGGCTTCTGGCTGCTCCGGGCTCGCTCTGTCTGGTGCTGGAGCTTCTGCTGAAGCTGCTTCCTGGCGTGGTGCTTCTGCTGCGTACTCTGCTGAAGCTGCTGCTGGTCTGCTGGTCCTGCTCGTTCCTCCTGGACTTGCTTGTCTGCTGTTGCCCTGGACTTGCTCATACTGCCGATTACTGCACGACTCCTGGTCTGCTGGGGCTGCTGGTGCTGCTGGGGTCTGGTGCTGCTGGGGGCTCCTGGTGATATACTTCTGCTTGCTGCTGATCCTGCTGATCCTGCTGCCTGCTGCTGATTGAGGATAATGATTCACTGCTGCTGCTGCATGATGATGCTTGATGCTGATTGTTATTATTGATCCTGCTGGTGATGATTTGATGATGACGAAGATGATGATGATCCTGCTGGTGCTGCTGGATGGTGTGGAGGAGCAGCCCCTCCACCTGGGAAGCCCCTCTGATGAGGAGCCCAATCTAGTCCTGCCAAGGGAGAAAGAGGCGTATGCGGGGACGCGGAGAGGATCGGCAATACTTCATTGAGGAGGAACACGAAGGCATGAGTTGCTGGAGTGCGCTGAGAGAGAATGACTATCTGTTGGGCGGAAGGACACCGGCGGTACAGGGACACCAAGCGGAAGCAGGCCGCTTGGAGAGAGAGGGCAGGAAGTATGTGGCGTTACACTTCGGAGTGTGCTCGTCAGCTTGGGTGGAAACAATATGCACCACCTGGTTGAGAAGCGTGGCAATCGTGAAGAATCTGGCCAGGCCACAGTGAAGCGACGGACAGCAGAGACACTATGTCATGGGCCAGGTGCAGCTCTTGGAGGGTGAGCATCCGACCACCGCAGGAGCACCAGGAGCCCCTTCTGTCTAACCCTCTCTTCCGGCAGCCTGCTGAGAGCCATTTCCTCTTTCCGGCCGAGAAGTCAGTCCCTGTTCTCCAGGCAGGTTTCTAGGAGCTTGTGCACAGCAGAGAACCCGCGGACAGCTGTGTAACCATGGTGGAGCGCTGTGGAGGACTCCCTGGTGCTGGGAGAAAGGAGACATCCGAGTCCACCACAGTTGTAGCCGCATTCCACCCCCCCCAGCTCCACCTCCACAGGAAAGGCAGAGAGCCACGACAGCAGGAGGGGCAGGAGCCACACTGTCCTGCTGGAGAATCAGGGACACATCCGCACCACCCATAGATCTCCTCTCTCAGCTGGTCCACACCGACTCCTTCATCCTCCAACGCGCAAAGCCCTCCTCACCTATGTCAAGCCAGGCCCTGAGAGGTGATCATTGGTGAAGCCATCCACCCCGGGCGACTGGTTTTGACATAGGTGAGGTAGGGACGTATCTCAGGTGCCCCGTGAAGTTATTCCGGATGACAGGAAGCGATCGAATGTCACAAAATCCCACCAACCCAAGAGGAACCTGCGTCGCGGACCAGATCCAAGTGCTGACTCCTCCACCGCCAGGTGATGTCCCTCCCATACCAAGGCTTCCCATAGGCCCTCGCCACCAAGGGCTACAGCTACCAGGAGCCTCCAGCAGCACAGGGAGCAGCCCTTCCCAGTCCAGGCACAGAGTCATCGGGTGACCACCGTTGCCACCGGTCATCTACTTTGCAGGCCACCGATTGCTCAGCCACACAATGATGCCACTTTGATTGACAGCGATGCCACCCACACCACTGCATATGCCACCCCACCCCATCCTTTCACCCAGCTGCAGACAGAACAGCCCCACTTACACTACTCCTTCCTCCACCCCACAGCCAAAGCCCGGCCTCAAGTACATCTTCTCATCAGTACTGGCGGCTTGACCACCCCATGGCATGGAGGAAAGGACGTCTCACATTCACAGGTCTGAGCCAACTGTCTGAGAGCTTTCTCAACACACCGTCACCTGTTGTCCTTCTCAGGGGGCCCGGGCACCACCAGTGGTGATTCAGGACCAGCCACTCAGCACCACCCACCTCCACAAGCACCTGGACCCTTCACCCTGAGACTGCATGCACACCTCCGAGTGACAAATAAGAGTGCCAGAGAACTGGGTAGCTGGCTACCTGTAGAGTTTATTTGGACACTTCACTTGGGTCATTTTGTTTTACAAGCTTGGTGTTCAAAAAAAGTTTATCTTTATCACACACTTGCTTCATTTCTTTTTTTTAATAAAAGTTCTTGGTGGAAACTTTTAGAATTGGGTTCAAGCCTTTGCATGCTTGGGGGAATGGGGTTAAAGATAGCAGTGAGATGGGCAGGGATACCTGTGTGCGAATGGTTTAAAACTGTGCGGCAATGGGTTTAAAGGGAATTGGGGGGGGCCAAAAAGTTTGGGATTAAAGGGATTTTAAAAAGGGCCCCCTTTTCCCCCCCAGTTGCAAGGCATAGTGGACTGACTGTATGGTCCACCTCCCTGAGTGCCAAACCTATGGCCTTTATTATCAATAATAATGTCATAATCATCCACAGATGTCAACACAAACACAACTCTTTATTAAACGCCTTGTTTCATTTGTAGTGCCCACCCAACATTACATGGCCCAATCTCATCCGTGTGACACAGTTATTTTTGTGATGAGACAGGTTGGAAGAAGCACCCATTAATTCATCTAATCATCCTGTCTTGCCACTTCCACTGCTCCAGGCATGCGGGAGTTTGCACAGTGTCTCAGGAGGTTGCGCTGTCTTCTTCCCTTCACGTGAGGCTGATCTGTTGGTGGGGCCTTGCACATCCTGAGTGTTCTTCAGTTTCGCCCTTGCTCCATTCCCAGGCTCCATGTCCCCATTGCCTTGGTTGGAGGTCCACGAGCCATGTTCTGCAAGACCAGGTAATGAGGTGTGCATAGACTTGTGCAGGATGCAGCAAGCTGTCCATTGATCGTCCTCACGGTCTCCTGAGCGATGCCTGAACTCATGTGGTGATAAGTACCTGGAACCTGTTGGCCAGGATGCTCAAAGCATTCTCCACCACCCGCCTTGCCCTGGACAGCCTGTAGTTGAAGATCCTCTCTTCATGGGTGAGGAGTCTGGAAGGGTAGGGCTATGAGGTGGTTTCTGAAGGGAGAAGCGGTCATTCCCCACGATGTTGAAGTCGGGCACATCTTGGTGTGTCATTGGCAGTGGGTCTGGAGTCTGGGGAAGCCCAGTGATGAGGTTGCCTTCCAGGCCCTCCCTTGAGGTGACTGGCGTTATATACCTGGACATCTGAACATGAGCCACTGCCTGATAGCATCGATGTACATGAACTTGCTAGTCAAGCACCGACCATGCAAAGAGGACGATGCTAAGGGAAGCCCTTGTTAGTGAAATAGTGTGGAGCCCGACTTGGGTGGTGCTTGGCATGCCACATGCTTCCTATCTATGTCTCCAACGCGATGTGTGGGAAGTTCCACCTTCTAGTACCACTGCTCTGCAACTTTCTTCCCATCCTTTCATCAGTGGAAGGGCACTGGAGGGAGCTCCTGCAGGTATTCTTACTATGATGGCCTTGCAACCACTTCTCTTGACCACAATTGCTGATGGTGCTGTGCGGTGGCACCCCTCCACCATACTGCATGCTACCTGTAGGTGGTCCCTTGAGGCCAAGTGGCGCAGTGTGAGTGCCCACCTTGAGCCCAGGTTCCAGGCTGGGCTGGAAGTTGGTGTTTTGCCTTGGTCAACCTGGGTGTGCAGCGCTGCACAACTTCATCAAACATGGCTGTGAGGCATCCTCATGAAGTTCTGGGAATGCCCGGAGTGTCTTCGTTCCTGAGCTCCACCATCAGCTTGTTGTAAGGCCCGTACTCTGCTCTTCTCCCGATCCATCTTCAGACCCTGACGGCCTTCTGGCCGCCTCCTTTTCTTCCCGTAGTAGAGTCCACAGAGCCTGTAGATGGCTTCGCAACTGGTTGCAGGAAGATGGTGCGCTGCCAAAAGACTGTGTTACGATTCCACGATTGACATTGACTGGATGCTGTGGAAGAGGAAGAGTCAGATGAAGCTGCAGAGGTCTGCACAGCTGGGCCCGCTGGTCTGAACATGAGATGCAGACGCAGTTGCTCCTCTTTTTATAGGCAGTTTAGGTGGTCCCTTTTGCATTCCTCTAGGCATCCTGTAGACATCCTTAATATCCCGAGATAGGTCCCCTCTGTGAACGTTTTTTCATTTTAAATCTTTGTTTCCACTTGCATCCATTCTGCCAGCATTCGTGCATCCGTCTTGCATCCGTTCAGCTTCCTCCCTGCGTCCGAACGGATGGCGAGTTGCTGGCGGATGGTGCAGCGGCATACATGCGTACGGATGTGTAGCGGATGCGAATGGCCTACCGAATTGGATTAACATTTTCCAAGCAAAAGTTTTGAGCAGCTCAAAACTTGAGCGGATGGAAACCGTCAATTAGAACCACGGATGCTGGAATGGATAGAGAGGAAGCCAAAATGGAAAGGGCAGTGAGTACATCGCGTTAACCAATGGATGGGCAAGCTTTTTGTCCGTTTTACATCCTCTTTGCATCCGTTGGGTGCAGTATGACAGGGGCATTAGCTTGCTTAGCACTCTTCAACCAGTTTATTTTTTTGAAATAACGTTTAATTTTTGTGCTTGCTTTTTATTTCTATAACAAAAATTAATTATTTTTTTAAGGGAGGTTAGCCTTTTCCCCCCCTCTTTTTTCTCTTCTGAACTGCTGGTTATTTTTGTTGTTCCATATAACTCGCATACTGATTTTTCCTCTTTTTTTATTCTCCTTGGCCTTTTTTTCCTCCTCTTCTGTTATGCAGCCTTTTAGATTTTGAGACCTTAATTTGGAATTAAAGTGTTTGAAGAACCTGAAGAATTCTTTTTTTTTTTTTTTAGCTTTTAGTTTCCTCAACTTTCCGTCTTCTTTGGGATTTGCAACTTTTTCTCTTTTCGTGTGTGTTATGGTCTTTTTCTCCATTTTTGAATTTTTTACTGTTATCTACTCAACCGATTGGATTAGGGATACTAAGAACCTTGAAGAAATTTTCTTTTTTCTTTTCTTTTTTATCATTATTAACTATTTGGGTTTTTTTTTCCCCCCCCTACTATTTTATTTGGAATTGCAATGTTGGTTAGTTCATGAATTGGGTTAGGGTCTAGAAGAACCTGGAGATTTGAATTGTTTGAAAATGAGTTAGGAAACTAACAGCTCTTGGTTTCTTCAACTTTCCACTTCCTCCTTCTTCGCCATCTGGGAGGACAATGTTCAATTACAGGCAATGTTGACGGCAAGAGGAAAAGAACAAGAAAAAAAAATATCAACCCTGCCAACTGATTTTGCAAGGAATTCAAAACATTTCAGACAAGATCTGAGAATATTGAAAGAGAATTTGAGAAACATCGAACAAAAAACAGAGAACACTGAACAAAGAACAGGGAAAACTTGATGAAAAAGTGGGACCATTCCAACAAATGATGCATGAAGTATGATGAGAGACTACTGAAAAAATGAAGAAGAAGATAAACAAAGAGATAAAGAAGATTGGAGACATTCGATAACAGATAACGCGTGTTTGAACAAAGGATAAAAAAGTTGGTTATGTTGCGAAGGGAGAATGGATAGATCAGAATTTACCTTAAATTTCAAAAACATAGAGGAAGAAAAAGGACAAAATCTAGCTTGAGGATAATGATAGAATATTAGGCAGAAGCTTTTGGAAATATCGAGAGAAGATGAAGATTGGAATAGATGAGGGTCTATCGAATTTTTCAACAAGATATACAATGAGAAAATAGCGTTACCAGAGAAGTTCACATTAATTTACAAAAAAAAGCATAAAACGCACCACTCACTCTCCCACACTGGCAAGAGAGAAAACATTGAAATATAAAGATAAGGAGATTGTGGTTTTGAAACAAGTACCCAGAAGAGGAGAGAGATTGAGGAAGAGAATACCAATTTTGACTAAATTGCGAACTTAGAAAGAGGTGAATTACAGATGCTTGATTCCAGAAGTTTGATGTTCACATAGGCAGAACAGAACATAGAATCTTACTCAATTGGAAAAGCTGAATCGTTTTATACAGAATTTTTTCAGAGGGAAAGAGGAAGAGGCCAAAAAAAGAAATTTCACCAATTGAATGCAAAGAGGACTGCCAAAACGACGACTGAAAAAGAAGAAGGATGCAGTAAAATGGAAAAGCGAGAAAGCCAAAGAACAACGTGAACAAAGATCTACGAGAGCTGCCCAAACCTTAATTATAAAAATATAATCATGGAAGAGAAAAAAATTGATTACAATTAATATAAATGCGACTCTTAATTTCAGCATTAAAAGAAGGAAAACTTTATTATGAATTAGAGAAAAAAAATTTGATGTAATTTGTCCACAAGACATTAGCACCACAATATTAAAAAAGCCAGATTATGAACAATTGTTGATACAGCTAAAATTAGTGAAAAATTTACCTCCTGACCCACAATGCCAAAGAAAAGAGGAGTGTGTTTGTATATATTTAAATTAACCCTCCAGCGAAGTTTGCATTATATATTGATGACCAATGGAAGAATCCTAATGGGCTGGAAATAATGGACAACAATATAAAACCACTCTTGATTGTAATGTTATGCCCGAATGGCAAGCAAGAAGAATTTTATAAAAAAAAAATTACATATGAAAATAATTAACTGGAGGGGTCTATGGCTAATATAGTTATGATGGGAGATTTAATGGAAATGTAGACAACAAATTGGATTATACAGCAGAGAAAACGAATAAAGCAAAACAGAAGACTCTCCCTAAATCTTTCTTTAAAATGGATAGATGAAATAATTTAAAGATTACATGGAGCAAGAAAAAAAATGTCAAAAACTAAACAATACACCTTTTATTCAAATAGACATTTATCATGGTCCAGAAGATAAAATATGATATGGATGTCCGGGCAGAAGTGTTAAACTAATATTCAAGAAAATAAAATATTGAATCAAGTCCTTGGGCAGATCATAATCCACTGACAATTTAAATGGAAAGGACAAAGAAGATCTAGATGGACGCTTAAATTAATACTACTTTAAAGGAAAAAAAGATTGCACACAGTGGATGGAGAAAGGTATTGTCGTTTTTCTTTCAGAGAAAACAAAAAGAAGACACATCAATTCAGAATGTATGGGGATACAAGGAAGGCACCGTTACCAGAGAGCTGGCTAATAGACTTAACCAGGAAAGAAATATTATGAAAAGATTAGCCTCTAAGCATTAGGATGATATGTAAAGGAGTGAAAAAGAGCTACAGAAAATCCACAGAAAAAGGGACATTAAGTCAAAAAATGGATATATATAATCTAACATATGGTTATACCAAAAATGGATATAACCAAAAATGGGTCCAGTAGAAAAAGAAGAACTAGCACAGAAAATTAGAGGTGCTAAAACAGAACTTCTTTTTGAAGACACAAATAAGCCCAGGTAGATGGTTAACATACAAACTGAGGAAGGAGAAAGAATCAAGAAAATATTTGCAGTTAATAGATGCCAAGGACAAGTTGCCTATGTAGTAAAGAGAAGAAAGAAATAAGTTGAGATTGTTATGGGAACTATATACACAAGGAATATTGATGAGGAAAGAGTCAAACAGTTATTTACAGAAGTGCTAATTTACCCAGATACTAAAGAGTTGGAAACACTGTTTGAAAGTAATATTAACGATGATGGAGTTAACTGGAAGCAACTTAGAAGCAAAAATAATGGAAGGCATCAGGCCCAGAATTTTACAAAGACATTACAAAGAATCATTGAACTTTCATTGCTAGAGTTATGAATGAAGTTGTGTTAAGAGAGGCAATACTAAGTCATGGTACAGAAGCTGGTATATCACATTATTCAAAAGAGGAACCGATCCATTAGCAAATCAAGAACTATATACCTATTTCCTATTAAACGGCAGATTATAAAATTTTTGCCCAATATTTGACAGAAATGACTTAAAAAGATAGCTTTAAAGAATTTTAATTCAATTTCCTTGTATCTAAAATGGGATTTCTGCAGAGATCAAATTAAAGCAATATGAGAGTAATTTTAACACTTTTGAACACTATGAGGCCAATTCTGAGAAACAAATGGCGTTGATATTTCTAGAGTGCACAGAAGGTATTGAAATGTGAATGGTGATTCAATGTTAGATTAATGTTGGAAACAGATGGGCTTTACTAGAAAAATTTATCAAGCAATAGAAGCTATACATCATGAGCAAAAAGGCAAAGGTAATAATAGTGGGAGACCTGACAGACTCTGTTGACATAAAAAGGAACAAGGCAAGGGTTGGCCCACTGTCACCTTTGTTGTTGTGTTAACTTTGGAAGTGCTAAATAGAAATATTAGAGATGAAAAGAACATAAAAGGGAATGAAAATTAAAAAAGAAGAATTTAAGTTGCCAAGCATTTGCAGATGATCTGTTTTTTATCTTGGAAGATCCACCACTAGAAACAGCACTAAAATTGATAGAAAAAGATAGAGACATATGGTAAAAGTGGCCGTATGAAAATAAATAAAGATAAGACAAAGATCCTGACAAAGAAAATGCCATCTAGGACAAAGAAGAACTGGCAGACTTATTGAAAATCCAGGTCACGAATAAGATCAAGTACTTAGGGGATATATTTGACAGCAAGATGCAGTTCATTAAAGGAGGAATAATTGTATCAAACTTAAACAGCAGATAGCACTTGATTTGCGCGAAATGGGAAAATTTACAACTGTCATTAATAGGGAGAATATCAACAAATCAAGATGAATATATTACCCTTTTTATTATTTGTTTCAGACAATTCCAATTAGGCTTGGAAAAAATTACTTTGAAGATTTGAATAAATTACCATATGTTGAAATAAATTGTCAAGGGAAGAAAAACTAGAATAAAGTTAAAATTTTTGCAAAATGAGAATAAGAGGTGGAATTTGGTTTGCCTAATTGCGAGGTGGATTACCAAGCTACAAATTTGATGTGGTTTAAGAATGGGATAACATTAAGAAATCCTAGATTGTTGAGATTAGAAGGACATATCTGTTGTTGGGGTGGCATTTTTTATGGTACAAAGGAACTAAAATATAGGGGTATTTTAGAAGACATTATATATGGGAATCTCTATGGTTAAACTGGGAGAAGATTAAAAGACAATGTTATTTGAAAATTCCAGTCTGGTTATCAACTATTTGAAGCTTTTTCTTTATCCTATAATATATAAAAGGAACAAACAGATATGGTGAAATATTGAATGAAAAGGGTGAACTTAAATCTATATAAAAAACTAGAGGAACAGGTATAAAGATGAATTGGTTTTCATACGTGCAAATACATTCAAGGTATGATAAAGATTCCAAAACAGAAGGTTTTTATAATAAACTGACTGATTTTAGATAAGATTTTGACAGGCACTGATGAAAAGGTGATTTAAAAATTGTATGGATATTTATTAGAAATTAAACTAGAAGAAGAACAAGTTAAAGAAACAAGGATTGCTGGGGGAAGAATTTTGGATATGGGATTGACCTAGAGAAATGGCAAAAATTGTGGTCTCAAAGTTATAAGATGATACTGTCAACAGCATATAAAGAAAAATTGTATAAGATGTTTTACAGGTGGCATTTTCCCCCAACAAGAAATAGCAAGAATGTTCAAGAATAAATCCGAAAAATGTTGGAAATGTCATCAGACACCTGGCTCATATTACCATATGTGGTGGACTTGTGCGGATGCTAAAAAAATACTGGACTAAAATCCACACGTGGTTGGAAAAAATGACAAAAAACATATAGATTTGAAACCAGAGATATTTTTGTTGGGAATTTTACCTGAAATATATAGTAAAGACTTGAAAAACCTGATTGTAAATATATTAACAACGGCTAGGACTGTATTTGCTAAAACTGGAAAAATGAGAAAATACCGTCACAGGAGGAAATTATTAAGAATATATTGGAATGTGCTGAAATGAGTAGATTGACATTTGAAATTAGAGAGCAAAGAAGATAAACAATTTTATAAAAATATGGAATCTATTCTATCAATGGTTAGATAATAAAATAAAGTAACGGAAATATGTAGACTTTTTGAAAATACTAATATATAAAGATGTATTTTTTTCTTGATTATATCTACAAAATGATTTTAGGATAGATTTGGGATGACAATATGAATTGTCACAAAATAAATTGAGTAAAATATGATTATTTTTTAAAGCATGAATGAATAATAAGTATAGTCAAATGATTGATTAATCATGATATTAATGCATTTAATATTGGATTGAAATACGAGATCATATATAATATAATTGTAATTGAAGACCACCAAATGGGGGCACAAAAAAATTTTGTTAAACCAACCGCAACAACTGTATGTACATATATGGAAGATGCGTGAGTTTTTATGTTTTGTTTGTTTATATCTGTTTTAAAAACAATAAAAATTCTTAAAAAATAAAAAATAAAAAAGAATAAATATAATAATAATAATAATAATAATAATAATAATAATAATAAATAATAATAATAATAATAATAATAATATAATAAAGCAGCTAATACTTACCTCAACTGTAGCTGAAGAAAACAGCTGAGGCTCTGCCCCATGAATCAGTTGTGCTCTAACAAAAAAAAAATAAAGCACAAGAAAGAGCAGGGGCAGGCAGGCAGGCCCACATGCTCATCGGAGAAAACTGGTTTGGAGCTAGCTGATCATCAGAACAAGGGGTTCACTGGAACTGGTCCAAAAATCCCACCCCTGCATCCTTCTCAACTAGGCTTCCAGGCATTAGCTAGAGAGGTTAAAGCCACCCAGTCTGAATACAAAGATGACTCAAAGAGTGGATGGGCTTCATGGCCCCTTTTTATCCCACAAAGTTCTAGCTTTGTGAATAGCTGAGATTCGGGTATTTTCCCATGTGATGAGGTCCAACCTCCTTTGCCTGATTCAGATGACATTTTTTCCCCTTTGTTTTCTTAAATAACTTGTTTCCTTTTTATTTACACCTCTTCCCGCAAAAAGATATATGTTAGACAACATTCCTGGCTTTTTGTCTCCTCTGTTTACATGCCCTGTTTCATTTTTAATTGCTGAAGCTTCAGCCTAGTCTTGCATTACGTTGTATGTAATACAGAACACTTTCTCTTAACCTTTTAATAATGTTACTAAAGATTTTAATCGTAGGATTTTAAAAAATATTCTTCCTTTACGGCTTATTTTTTAATTGTGATTGCCTCACAATTGATCTGACAATGTAACAGATTGATGATTTTAACTGGATCTCAGGATGTATGCCCACCTTTTATTTTTGTCAAAAATGAAGAAAGAGAAAGGAAGGAAGGAGGGAGGAAGGGAGGGAAAGAAGGAAGGAAAGAAGGAAAAAAGGAAAGAAAGAAGGAAGGAAGCTGAGACACCAGTTCTTTACAGTATCAACCTACCTATCGTGGGATCAGTTCTACAACCTCATATTGTTATCTCTTCCTTTGCTCTCCTTTTTTTTCCTCCCTCCCAAACTCCTTCTTTATCATCCTTCTTAACTCATCAGATGATGAGTTGCTGCTGTGATAATTATGGCAGATAATGTTTTCTGTACACTATTGAAGATTAAAAAAAAATAGAACTACTTAATCATAAGCAATTAAGATTTCACGAATCTGAACCATCTTCACTTTGGGTGGTTTATATAACAAATCATAATTTGTGGCTTTAGATAACTTTTTACCTATGTATTCTATTTATATTCCCTGTGGCAATCTATGAAGAAAACAAAAGAGAAAGAGTTTTAATCATTTTGAACTTTGATGTTGGAAAAGACTTCTGAGAATACTATGGACAACCAAGAAAACAAGCAAATTGGCAAACAAACAAAAGGATCATTGAGCAAATCAAACCAGAGTTCTCAAATGACCAGGCTCAAGTTATTTTCATTATACTGGACACTTTATTGGAAGATCTAAACAACCAGTCTAGAGACAGATTGTCATGGAGAAAATCTATGTGGTCACTGATTGTTGACAAAAACTTAATAGTACTCAACCAATCAAATGCAGAGTCTACTCTGAATATTGGCAACTATAGAACTGAAGAAGCTTCTTGGATGAGAAGCAATACATCTTCAAGGAAAAACAAAGTCCAGTTACTTTTTGATAAAGTACCTTTGGAACAACCATGACCTGGATTACTGAGAATCTTGATAGACATTGGCAACTATAGAAGCTATTTTGAAGTTCTTAAACTTGAAACAGGAAATCAAGAAATCCCTAACATTTCTCCCCTAAAGTTATGAAATTATAGGCTTTTGTAACGAATGATAGTCACCTAACAGTTGAGTTGGCAATATATAAACCAGGATAGTTATTTAATACTGTAGTATCTTTAAGAGAATGCTGTAATTATGATTGGCTGAGGTTCCTCTGATGGCCATAAAATGGAGCCAGAAACCTGGTTTGTTCTCTTCTTGCATTTTCTCTAATACTTTTTGTCATTCTGCTGGAATTGCTGTGAGTCTTGCAAACTGTTAGCAAACTCTGTTTACTGAATTTTGTTTATGATACTGGATTTTGTTTTTGGATTATCCCTGGACTGATTGCATTGAATATTACCTGCTTTAACTGTGTATGATTTGGACTATTTGTTGGACTTTGTTTACCCACTTACAGGAAGTAAAACCTACATTTTACTATTCAGTGTATCTGTATGCTGGTTGTGTGTTATTCCTCACTACTCTCACTGTGTTTCCCTGCGTCCACTCACTCTCCTAATGGGGAATACCCCAACAGCTTTGATGGAATGTATTTTTTTTTAAAATTCAGGTTCTGTTGATGTACCAAGAAGCCATTTCACTCAATTCTGTGAGATCAAACAGAGAGGTAGTAGACAGATGTAAAAGCTGCAGGCATTTCAGAAATTACTCTTCTAAATGGTCCCTCTGCATTCAATTTTAATGATGAATTTCATCCCTAATCCATAGGTTTTTTATTGACTCTGTTGATTTGAAAGTGGGAGGCAAGTGAACAATTACAATTTGTGGGCCAGCTGTGACCATTCTTGAGCGAGACCAAGCTATAGCTATGAATGCCTTGATTGCATTACTACCAGACTACTGCCATGCATTTTGTGTGAGGCTCTCTTTTAACTGCATCTGGAATCTTCAACTCCATTTAACATACAAATCCATCCATCTTGCGATATGTACATCTTCTTGTTTGGATCATTATGTTACACTGTTTCTGGGCTGACTATGCAGATGGTGCCCAATACTACCATTAGAGTCATATGTATGTTTGGGAGATATTTGTGCCTTTTGGCTGACAGTTATTTATTGGGGAATAATTTAAGATATGGATGCTTCTTTATAATGTGGATACTTCCCTACAATGATATATTTCAGGTATATATTTTATCTAATTTATATTTTAGATACATAGCTCCATGATTCCATTTCACCCAATAGACTACATCACCAGCTGACATCTGGGATAGGCTTGTTCATGATCCTGCCTGTGTAAGAAGTTATTAGGGCATATGCCTTTTGGAAATCCCTAGCCTTAGACATTTTAGTTATGATACATTTGTTGATGAACACAAATATAAAAGTTCGCTTGCCTCAAAATAAACTCTCCTTATGAAATAATAGCTACTCAAGCCTCATGTAATTGTGATACAGATTCAATAGATACAATTACATTGACTTGCTTCACCTTTGACTTAGGTATCTTGGCTGAGCTTGATGCCAACCATCTTTCTGGATACCTTGATTTCTCTTACATATTTGTATCATTGCCTTGTTTTGGCTCCTATTTAGATCATAAATTGCAATTCTGGGATATATCTGTTTTCTCATTCTTTAGGGCTGCTTAGATGGAAAGGATCTATAAAATGTTTCATCCTCTATTGTTTTGGAGACTGGCAACCCCTAACCCTAACAGTTCTGTTCATTGCCTAGTTTCTTGTTGTGTTATAGGCTAATATTGTGAGCCTCTCCAGTCTTGTATTACAATGCATAATTCCTTCCAGTTGCCTTTCATATTCTGCTTATAATAGGTTATAATGAGGCTAGGCTTCAAGTTCTATATAGATTTTGTTATCATATACATCAGTCTGCCTTTTATCCAACAAAAGAAAATTGTCTTGTTTCATGCTATTTTCTGTTAATCATTTTACTAACTGTACTATACCTATACTGTGATATGTTTTTTCTTCTTTTTGCAATGTGTTTAATGGCTGCTTCTTTGCAATTACTTAGAAAGTTTTTTTTTAACAAAAAAGTCACAAATTGTGAACAATTGTAATATCTGTGGACACTTAAATAGACCTAACCCCCAATTTATTTAAGACATAATAATTACATTATTTTTATTCATATTCAAAAAAAATTGGTTTTTTCCCCTTTATAATCCAACATAAAGTATTAAATCTCTTTCTGGAATTTGTTTTATTATATTCAAACTATCATATTTTATCTTATGTTCTAATATTTTTATTTGATATAAATTTTGCAGTTTTTTAAAATAATAATCCTATATATTCCTCTCATTATTGGCTATATAGTCTCCTGTGGGGTTCAAATAAATGTTTGACCTAGTAATTTTTCTTTAAAATAATATCTCAAATTTGTGTGACCATGTTTTATTTCTTTGTTTTATGAAGGAATTCAGGTCAAATCAAATCCTGTTATTTCAATCAATGACTAGATCATAATCTGATCTATGGACTTGGAATTAATTTTTCAAAAATAGGAAAATGAGCTATCTCCCACTGCCTAGATTTCTATTATAATGGGATTCTGATCGATGATTTAAATTTGCCCAAATTTTATTCTTTGTATTCTATTTAATGGTGATTTAGAAGTTAGAATATAATCCAGTCTACAATGGTATTGATGCCTCCTGAAAAATATGTAAAACTCCATTCTAAAGGATTAAGTGTTCCCCATGTTTCTCACAGAACATAATCCTCTAAAAGGTTTAATATTTGGTTATATTTTACACTCTACTTTTTCCTCTATCTGTTTTCAATTTTTTATCTCTTGCATTAATATTTAAATCTTCCCCATTATTAGTTTCAAATAATTAATTCCCCTCTACTCAAATGCCTCAGTATTTTTGCAAGAACTATAGTTGTTGTTGGTTGTTGAACAAACCAGTGCAAATGAGTAGAACACAAATAAGTATAACTTGAATATATAGAAATCTATTCTTATATTTTGAGGCCTTTTAAATTCACCAATATTTGCTCTAATGAGAACAGATGTTTCTTTTGATTTATTTAACCCTGGAGTAAAATATTATTTGACATAAAGTTTGCCAAAACAGTTACGTTTTGTTTTCATACCTTTCTTTTTAAGTCCTAGGCTTCTTGAATCAGAGGTATTGGAGAGAATAAAGAGTTTATAATCTTTTAGCCCCTAGACATTTAAACATACTCTTTTAAGTATGTCTGTCATAAAAACAGACAATAGAAATAGAAAACAGAAAAAACATAACAGTCATATTCAAGTTCAAACCTTTATTGTCAGTGTACAACATGTAGAGTTTGAGATTGGCTGAGCCACCCTTAGTGCACCCCCCAATACAATACAACTCACAGTGAAAGACAGAAAATCCCTAACCTAGTGAATCCTACTAACGAACACACAATTCTATTGCACCAATGTGAACATATAGCATGTTGCACCAGCCCTGCAAGTCAAGCATACTTTGTTGTTATGAGATCATTTTGCATTCAGGAGTCTGACAGCCCAGGGGATAAAAACTGTTCTTTAGCCTGTTGGTGTGACTGGTTATGCTTCTATGTCCTCCTACCCAATGGTAGGAGAATAAAGAAGTGTTGACTAGGGTGTGAGTCATCCCTGAAGATTTTCCTCACACTTCTAAGGCAGCGATCCCTTGTGATGTCATCTCGTGGTAGCAGGGGACAGCCCATGATGTTCTGTGCTATTCTCACCAGCCTCTGTAATGTCCTTCTATCCATGGCTGTCAAGCTGGCATACCACACCATAATGCAATAAGGGAGGACGCTTTCTACAGTGGACTGATAAAAGGAGGTCATCAGTTGTTGTTCCACCTTGGTTTTCTGCAAGACCTCTGGAGTGCTGTCCTATCTGCCACTGTGCAATTGGCAAACCATACATAGGTGCAGTAAGTTAAGATACTCTCTATGGTGCAGCAGTAGAAGGTTACCAGCAGTTTTTCATTCAGTTGTTGTTTCCTGAGAAGTCTCAGGTAGTATAATCTTAGTTCTTGCATGACTTGCAGCTTTGACATAGAATCTGAAGTTCTGTGCAGTCTTAGATTTTTTTTACAAAAATAACTCACTTAATTACATAACTCTTCCCACCAAGTAATTCTTTCCACTTCCCTTATTTTTCATTGGGATCATCATCCCAATATTATCCCAGTCCCTTTACATTTTCTCATTTGATGAGACCTCATGCAATGAAGGAACTATATACTCCTAACCCCTAAACTGAAGCTCCTTTATGCATTACTTGCTACATTAAGTTACTTGCTAAGCCCTAAAGTCATAAAAAATGCTTTGAAAAAGGTAGCCCAATGCATTCTTTAAGTTGAATTGCTTTTTCATAGGGATGAACATAAAATTACAAATGTGTTTTTTGAAGATTGAAAGCAAACACATTATGTTTTAGAGTTTTAATTTTCCAGAGAATTAAAATGCGGAATATTTTAGACAGTCTGGGTTTCAGTTGAAAAATTGGGGTGAGGGGAGGGATTTGTATAGTGAGTAGGGTAAAACTGGTGTATGATACTCCCTCTATTTCTGCATGGTCTGTGCTGGTCCACCTCCTAATCTTCTCAACATCTTTGTTTCCCTTCTCTACTTATCTTAGCTGCTATCATTCATTTTCAAGCATGGAATGCCAAATATACCTGTTCTTGATCTTTCAAAGTACTGGACATTGGTTTAAGTCTTCCAAATTAAGTAGTATGACAGTAAGAACCTCTTATGTCTTCTTCCATTCTCTGAAAGAGGAAGTTGTTAATGAGGAAATCTACGAATTTACAGAATAACAGAGTTGGAAGGAACCTTAGACGTCTTCTGGTCCAACCTCCTGCTCAAGTAAGAGACCCCATACCATTCCAGACAAATGACTATCCAGTCTTCTTAAAAACCTCCAGTGATGATGTATCCAGAACTTCTGAAGGAACTTCTGTTCCATTGATTGATTGTTCTCGCTGTCAGGAAATATCTCCATATTCTAGGTTGGATCTCTCCTTGTCCAGCCCTAATGTGCTTTGGAGAATAAGTTGTCCCCCTCTTTTTTCTGACAGCTCTTAGATTTTGGAACGCTGCTCTCATGCCCCCCCCCCAGTCCTTCTCTTCTATAGACTAAATTTACCCTGTTCCTGCAATTTCCTGAAAGAATTATGATTTGCAGAATTTGCCACCCAAATGATACCAGAATAATTTCATTCTCCAATCCCTTTGGGTTCATGCCACTTTGAAATATGTTCAGGTTACTTTTGGAAGGCTTTATACACATATTCTTCTAGGCTAGTTGGATAGTAGTAGATGCCAACCACAATCTTATATCTGTTTCTTGTCTTATTTAACAAAGATTCTTCTGCTTGTCAGTATCATGTTTAGGACAGGAAAAGCAAAGTTTAGAAAGTTAGAGCAGAACTTCTCTTAGGATGTTCTTTAAAAAATTAAAGTCAATATAATGACACTCCATGTAATTTATTCACTGAAAGATCACTAGATGAAAATTTAGTTCAGTTTAGTTTCAAGAAAAAATACCCAATCAGCAGTGCTTTTGTGGTATTAGTGATGTGCCACCTAGTAAAAAAAGTGAGTCAATTTGCTTTCCAGGTTCAAAAGTTACAACAGCTTATCTAAGAAATAAAAGTAGGTTAGATAAATGCTTTGCTGATTGTCCCACTATTGTCTGTTGAAAGAACATTTTAAGAAACAATTAGAATACATAATTAAAGTTTCAAAAATAAGAAAGAATGATGTCTGATCCACTCTAAAAACAAAACAATTGTCTAGCCCAGGAAATATAGGCAAGATAATTTTACATTGGTTTGATTAATTTAACTTGTTCTGCCTTTATATATTTTAATTATTCTTATAATAACTTCAATAAAGTAAAATAAAAAATGATTCTCTTATGTTTTCTATTTAAAGTACTAAGTCATCTAAATCTTGAATAAGACATTATCATTCTAAATGAAGGGTTTTATTTGGGATTTCTGGTTTTTATTATGGAATTTTTAAGTTTGATTCTTAAGGTGGGGTATAAATAGTCAGAGAAGACAGAACTTGCACTATCTACGTCATTAATTTGGATTTCTGAACAGGGATGGTTACTTTTAAATAGTAACAACATAGCTAAGTCTCTATGGAGATTCTCTTATCCAGATCATGGTTGTCCCAAAGGTGCTTTTTCAAGAAGCAACTGGAGTTTCTCTGTTTTTCCTTGAAGATATTCTGCTTCTCATCCAAGAAGCTTCTTCAGTTCCTGGATGAATTGGCTAAAGAAGCTTCTTGGATGAGAAGAGAAACGTTTCAAGAAAAAACAAAGAAACTCCACTGTGGGACAACCATGAGCTGGATGAATGAGAATCTCCATAAAAATAACAACAGCACTTCCTCCATTTCCATTTCTTGTTCACAAATTGTATGGCTTGCTTCTGACTGTCACCAATTCTGCTTGCTTACTTACACCATTAGTAAAAAGCTTTTCTGATTTTTCCTCTCCCTTTTGCTGGTCTCCCATCAGCTACATACAAAATCTTCCTGTAGAATGAACATTTGTTTGGGAGTCTCCCTGAAAGAAAACAAACTTCTATAAATATCTCCAGGACTAAGAATGTCTTGTTTTTAATTGGAGCCAGCTAAGTATGTAAACTCTGAGTATATGACCACAATATGGATTTCTGGAATTAAGTAATGAAGCCATTAATTAAGGAATTGTAAAAACAAATTTATTAGATTTTTCAGTTTACGGAAGCATATACATAACATTTTGCTCTTATTTTTAGAACAATTCTATAGTTGGCTCTATTATTATTCGATTATTGATTTCTATTATTCGATTATTTGATTATTGATTTCACATGAATGACTTGGACTGGCTTCTAATGGTAAGGAAACTGCTTTTCTATATAATTTAATTTAGCAGGATGAAAAAAAGAATGTTACTTTTCAGTAGGTCAAGACCTATTCATTCTCACTCTCCAGTGCAGTACAGTAAATATTGGATTTCAGTTACAGGGCAGATGATTCCAATTAGATGTTATAAGAACTTTTTGAATAATAGGAGCAACTTGATAGTAAAACCAATCAAGTAGAAGGAAGACAGCCTCTCTGGGGTGTTTCAGTTTGACTTTCTGAACTGATCATGGAGTTGGATCTTTATGATTCTGTGAGAAAGACCTAACTACCCAAGTCAGTTCTTGCAAAAAAAAAAAAAATCTTTTTCACAAGAGTTTTTTTTTTAACTGTCTTACTGATTCAATTGCCCCAGTTTTGATGATTGAAAATTTGAGAAAAGAGTGAAATTTTGAAAGACCTCACTATTTTCTAAACTGCTGGAACTTCAGGAGAATTGTCCACCAATTGATTTATTGACTTCACAATAACATAACATTACGAAAATGGCTCAAAATCCCCTTTGATGTTGTAACTAGAGTTTCAGTATCATTGGCAATTCTTTTTATCTGAGTAATTAGCATCTAAAGTTAGTCTGCAAAAGAGGGCCACTTAAAGATTGCCTTTTTTAGAAGATCTCTTTGTCAGAGGCAAGAAAACCTTCTTCAGACTCTAAAGCTAAGGAATGCTGTCCTTGCTATTGATCCCACTAAAAGTAGTCTAAATGGCATTCTGCAAGAATCCTCTCTACCATTACAACATATTTAGACCTTGCTTTAGAAAATGAAAGACAACTGAAAAACAGTGAGAGATAATCCTGGTCATGTATAGGTTGATACAATATACTGATTAGGCTACCACCAGATTGAATAGTTTGTGGCTCAGAATGCTAAAGGATCTCCTGTCTTATCAGTTTCTCAAATATAAGTCATGTTAAACCATTACATGGTTTATAAATCTGGGTGCAGAATGTTACATTAATAAAAGATTTGTGTTTTATCTGCCTGGATTTGATTCCTGCTTGAGATTTGGGGAGCCAATGCATTGTATAAACCAAAGGGTTGCATACCTGGTAAATTGAGAATACTGATTACCTATCTTGGAGTTTTATAATCCTTATAATGGTGCCAGCATAGTTAGTCCTTGCATCCTTAACTGGAACACATCTTTCAGAATGAAATAATCAGATTTACCATCTTTATTAATAATGAATAAATAAAACAATATCTTCTGTTAAGTAAAACACTCGTTTGCTTCATCCCTTTAAAAGGCAATTTTGAAAATTGCTCTTGAGGCAAGCATGCCTGATTATTGTTAAGGCAAAATAGAAATGTGAATGAGCATTTGGGTCAAGAACAGTTATGTAGTTACATTATAATGTCAGCTGACTCATATCCAGTTTTTAATCCCTTTCGTTTGATTTTTAACCATTCTACTTTGTAGTGGACAATATATTATGTGTAGATAAATATTTTTACTGTTTTGTAACCTTTATTTGACTTTGGGTAATGGTGGCAATGAAAGTTGTTCCATTGAAGGGTACTGGAATAAATTCATATGAGTCATCGCCCCACCATATAATAGGCAGGAAATGTCTGAATCATCAGTCTCTCCAAACTTGGGACAAGATTACAGGAATTATAATCCCCAAAACTGGCTTGGCTCAAAGTTGTAGGAAGGTGTCTTGGAATATTTAGCCAAAACAAAACAGAGATAAATCTTATCTGAGTTGATATTGCTATAATCAGCTTCAGTTATTAGCACATTCTGCTAATGGCCTATGTCAGTGTTCCAAGTAATGCACCCATAGAAAGCAGAACTCCGAGGCAGGCATATTCCTAAAAAAAAACCCAATTTATTGGATACATCATATTGGCACAACTGGTAAAAACCAACTCTGAAAGTTCCCACAGTCTTCACCTAATTAAAAAGTGAAAGTTTCCCCTCCCCCCCAAGTCATCAGTCACTTTGTCCAATAGAAGTGCTGGCTGGTTGCTTGGTAACCCCAGCACCTGTTGGAATGTCCTTGGTTCCCACAGGAACACTTTTTGTTTTGACTATATATTCCAGCGATCTAATTTCCCCGCTCCCTATCCCGTCTTCTACCTTGTGACAACCCTGAAGCCTCAAAGATGGCCTCAGCCAGGTTTGCTTCAAGGTTGACAGCCTATTTTGAACAAAGTCTTCAGTCTCGACAATACATGACATGTATATGTAATTTATACAGAAAATGTATATGCCACCCACTCTCTTAATGCATATTATTCTGCAATAACTAGCAATTTGAACACAAATTTCTGTAATAAATTCATGTTTTTATCCAATTTCCCTTAATACTTCTGTTATAAATATATGTGTCAATCATGGTTTGCATTAAAATGTATCTTTCATCTGACTTAGGAACTTAACATCCAGTGTTTGGTTTTCTTGCTTTCAAATATTTTATAATGCAAAGTTCTCTGTTTACAGACAATGGGAAAAGAAGGGAAGGTGGAATATGAAATTAATGGATTGTTCTCTGTCTTTATAGAAGATAGAAGGATACCAAGCAATATCAACTTCTTAAATATCAAGTGTTTATAATTTCTTCACACTTACACACAACAATATTGAAGATCGCCTTATGTAGACCCTGACATTAAACCCTTTAATAATTGTTCAAATTTAAGACTCTTGGGATACGTATATTTGTCTGATTCATTTTAGTTATAACTGATTATGCAACAAGGCAAGAAAATATACAGTTTGGGGGATGATTACTCACCAAGCATTTGGGAGATTAGAAATGTTGAGTTTTGAATCTGAGATGCTTAAGCCCATGTCACACTGGCCAACGGATGCAAAAAGGACACAGCGGATGAGCAAAATGTTCCATCCGTTGTTA
>BHFT01055574.1:0-13930 GCA_004320025.1 Laticauda laticaudata | reverse complement strand
AGGGGGTGTGCATAAGCACACCAACGTGCCTACCGTCCCTGTCCTATTGTTTCTTTTATTTTTCTTATATGTATCCACTTCATGTATTCATAACTATGTATACTTATACCTATTATTTTATAAGCAATTGACAAATCAACTATCTTGCTTTGCATGCAATGAGTCTACCTCATTTTTCACCTTTTAAGTTTCACCTTTTAAGTTGCATTACTGAAATAAATGCACTTTTGCACGATATTCTAATTTTTCGAGTTTCACCTGTAAATCCTTCTAGTCCCTACTGTCCTGTCAGAGCTGAAGAAGCTTCTTGAAGGAGAAGTGAAATGTCTTCAAAAGGGAAAAAAAACAAGAAAGTCCAGTTGCCTTCTGAAAAAGCACCTTTGGGAGAACCATGACCTGGATGACTGAGAATCTCTACAGACTTTTAACTCTAGGCATGGTGTTCATTATAGTTTCTTGGTTGAGAGAACCAGAACTATCTGAAGACCATTTCCATGGTCCTGCAGTTAGCATGACTATACTGTATGCCATGGAACATTGTTATCTTCCTGCTGGAATTACGGAAGTTGTTTGGAAAGAAGGTTTATTGATGAACAGGATCAAATGCCTTGGAGCTCTTGGGGGAAGAAAAGGGGCAAAAATGCTAACAGTCCCTGGGTTTTATACCCTCTCTGGCTTTGAACTTCCAGGGGCACAGGAAGAGTATCCTGATTTGTTACTGTCAGAGGTCACAGCTAGCTTTGTAGGTTGTCTATGTGCTAAGCTTGGTTAAAACTTGGTGGATGGTGCAATGAACAGCAATGAAGTGGCTCCAGGGGTGGAATTTAAATTTCAACCAGTTCTGTGGGCATGGCTACATGGGCGTGGCTAGGTGAACATGGCAATGTGACGGGTGGCCGTGGCTTCTTTTTTTTTTTTGCAGACAACCCCNTTTTTTTTTTTTGCAGACAACCCCACCCCCCACCCACCCCGGTCTGTTTTTGGACCTCCTGGGCCTTAGGGAAGACTCCTGGGGGGCAATTTTGCTGCCAGCAGGCTTCCCTCAAAGGCAAAAGGCAAAAAGTCAAAAAATGGAGCACGGACAGGGGCCACACATATCTCTAGATTGTTTGCCCAACTATATTATTTGCGTGTTACAAAATACCATTTTCTGTTAAAGAAAATAAAATGTGTGGTTTAGAACAGAATTCTGGGTTGATGATGAATCCAGTAACTTCTGTGATGCTGTTGCTGAAATATATTTTGCTAGGAAACCATCGTTGCAGATTGGGGGAAAAATAGTCACCTATTGTGATTTCTTAAGGCCTGATGGATGCAATTAAAAATACATAAGTCCCTTGCCAATTGCTCATCACATAGCTCGGTGACAGGGCTCAGGAAACAATTCATTTCACACTAGCACCTGATACCCAAAAAGACAGTTGGAAAGATTTGATTATTGGTCTCTTGCATAATTCTCTCATCAATAAAAAAAAGAAGAGGTTTGCAATCCATCTTCCTCTTTTTAAGAAAGGATGGTGTGTGTGGGGGGGGGGAAGAATCAATTAGAAAGCAAAGCCAAACTTTATGGCCAGTAAACAGTAAGCACCACATCTTTAATTCTGATATCAATATTCATTAAAGGTTTATACAATTTTACCTACAAACCAATCATGCTGAAAGATGATGAGATGTTCTCTTTTGCCTCCCGCCTTCTCTTTTTGGCTACCTGTTGAGACTCATAAAATATATTTCTGTGTTCTTTCGGTCAAGCACTGCTGAAACAAGAGCTTCAGCACCATTCTGGATGGGATGATTAAGATGAGGCTAGTTTAGATGACTGCTAAATTAGAACAGAGCATCTAGGTATTCCTACAGCTTCACCCAGCTTGCCTGCCTCCCACAACCCCTTACACCTTCTCATCCAGATGATTTGATTATCCTTGTCAGGGGAAAAAAAAAAGGTCATTTTAATTCAATCATGCCAAAATTCTCAGCAAAGGAGTGTCACACGTGTGCAGATGCTTGGCTCATTTGTCACATTATTGTGGCTGTCACTTTTGAAATAGATGTCTGTTTGAAGAATGCACAGGAACTACAGGGTCAAAACATTTGCATATTGAACCCCAAAGTCTCCTTTTTTGTGTGAAAGACAGAAGATTTTTGTTCCTCTTCTATTGAGAGCCAAGCCTTCAAGGACTGGAGGTTAAGTTCTACAGCTGTTAGATCTGCTGCTCAATGGCTCATTTTAAAACCTTATTGGACAATAGATCCCACTAATTGAAATCCAAACTTCCATTTTAGGGTTTCATTTTCTTTTGATTGGATATTCTAATCATTGAATTTTATTGGTGGATAACAATCATTTCACTCTTCCTTTTTTAAAATAAAGTTCATTAAATTTTCACCTTTCAAAAAAAAATTCTATATACATTTTTGCAGCTATTTCTGATATCAGTTATATCATTCTCCTATACATACATATGCGTACATTATTTGCGTTTTAAAGCTTCTATGTTTGCATTATATTTTCTTTCTATTTTCTAACCAGACATACCACTTTTCCCAGGCCATATAGAGTTCTTTATCTTCCCTGTCTTGCAATACCATTGTGAATTTGTTCATTTCTGCACAACCCATTACTTGTTTTATAATCATGTCATCTGTGGTTGTACTAATTCCCAAGTTTGAGCATTTGTATCCTAGCTGCTGTTATTTATTTTATTTATTTGCTTATTTATTTATTTATTTATTTTTATTTGTCAATTGCTTACAAGATAATAGGTATAAGTAAAAACATAGTTATGAATTGAATAATGATGATATAAGAAAAAATTAAAAAATAAGAAAAGAAACCATAGGACAGAGACAGTAAAGGCCCTGTCACACTGGCCGATGGATGCAAAACATTTATTAAAAAGGACACAGCGGACGAGCAAAATGTTACATCCATTGTTATCTGCTCTCAAAAGTGCCCTGAATTTGCATAAGCAGAGCGGACAACACGGAAAGGAACGGATGGGGGGCGGGACATAGGGTGGATGGAAAGCGGATTCTCCACGGAAGCCTAGTGGATGGAAGCGGATGGCACATCCGCAAGGCTCCGGGGAGCACAGCAAAGCGGACGCGGAACGGAAAGACTGGATGCAGAGTGGATGCCGAGCGGATGAAGCGGATGCAGAGCAGAAGCCTAGCGGATGAAGCATATTCAGAGCAGAAGCCTAGCAGATGTCTAGTGGAAGCCTAGCGGATGCCTAGCGGATGCAAAGTGTTCACTGCACAAGCGGCGGGAGGATGCATTGGCGTCACCCCAGAAATAAAGGGAAGCAGCTCGCAAGCAGGTCACCATTCAGAGGAAAGACCTACTTCCAGACACAGCTTGCCAGCCAGCCAGCCAGCCAGCCAGCCGCAACCCAACAACCATGGGGAAGAAAAGGAAGCCTCTGCCATCTGCTGCCAGCCCTGGCAAGAGGACAGGGCCACCCTCACACCCCCTGGCCCTGGCTCTGCTTCTGCTAGGGCTTCTGCTGCTCGGCTCGATCTTCTGGTGCTGGTGCTTCTGCTGATGCTGCTTCTGGAGGTGGTGCTTCTGCTGATGCTGCATCTGGTGGTGGTGCTTCTGCTGGTGCTTACTCTGCTGATGCTGCTTCTGGTGGTGGTGCTTCTGGTGATGCTGCTCTCTGTGGTGGTGCTTCTGCTGGTGCTTACTCTGCTGGCACTGCTCCTTGGTGGTGTGCTTCTGCTGGGGCTTACTCTGCTGGCACTGCTCCTGGTGCTGGTGGCTTCTGCTGGTGCTTACTCTGCTGGCACTGCTCCTGGTGCTGGTGGCTTACTCTGCTGGCGCTGCTCCTGGTCCTGCTGGTGCTTACTCTGCTGGTGCTGCTCCTGTCTGCTGCGTCCTGCTGGTGCTCCTGGTCCTGTCGTTGGCTCCTGGTCCTGCTGGTGCTCCTGGTCCTGCTGGTTGCTGGTGCTGCTTTTGCTGTTACTGTTGTTGCTGCTGCTGGTGTGGTGGTGGTGTGGGAGGAGCAGCCCCTACAACCTCGAAGCCCTTCTGATGAGGCCCATATGGCCCTGCCAAAGGAGGAAGAGGCAGACGCGTGAACAGGAGAGGAGGCAATACACAATCGAAGATGAATATGAGAGGAGGTGCTGGAGTGGCTGAGGAGAATGGATATCTTTGGCGGAAGGGACACAGGCTCTATCGAGACACTTCTTCTTCTTCTTCTTCTGGCTTGTGGTCTGTCCGTTCGACCGAAAGGTAAGCAACTCGTTAGCCGTCGAACGTCGAACGTTTCCAGGATGGACCACGTGGAGGTCAGTTGCTGCGCCATCCCTATCGAGACACCAAGAGGAAGCAGGCTACTTGGAGAGAGAAAGTGGAGAGCCTGGGCTACACTTCAGAGGTGCTCCTCGGCTGGTGGAAGCACATGCACAACCTGTACAGGAAGCTGCACCTCAAGAAATCTGGCCAGGCCGTGGTCAGCTGACACGATGGCCAGGGGTGGTCAAGCTGACTATGTGATGGCCAGTGCAGCTTCTTGGAGGGTGAGATCCACCACCGAGAGCAGCCCCTCTCACAACCCTCTCTCTCAGGCAGCCTGCTGAGAGCCAGTCCTCTTCTGGCAAGAGTCAGCTCCTGTGTTCAGGCAAGTATCTGCGGAGTGTGCCACGATGGAGACCCCCCTGACAGCTGTACTACTATGCGGAGCACATGGAAGACCCCCTGATGCAGTGGGAGCAAGGAGAGGGCACTTCACCACAGCCCAACCCGCATCCACCCCCAGCTCCACCTCCACCGAAAGGCAAGGAGGCAGACCGGAGGGGCAGAGCCACACTGTCCTGCTGGAGATCAGGGACACCATCAGGAGCAGCGTAGATCTCCTCTCTCAGCTGGTACACACCAAAGCCCCATCCTCAACCACAAGCCCTTCCTCACCTATGTCAACCAGACCCTCATGAACATGTCAGAACCCAGTACCAGGTGGTGAAGGACAGGATCACTGATCTTCTTCACAACCCTCCAGACCAAGCTGAACCTGCTCCCACCCAGTCCAGGCCTGCTTCTCCACCCCAGGTGATGTCACTGCCTTTCCAAGGCTTTCCACAGGCCCTCCCTACCAAGGCTATGGCTACCAGGAGGTCCAGCAGCACAGGCAGCCCTTCCCAGTCCAGGCACAGGTACATCGGACGCCGCCGGTGACACTGATGCCAATGATGCCACCCACACCACCGATGCCAGCCACACCACAGATGCCACCCACGACACTGATGCCACTGACGCCAGTCCTCACCCAGCTGCAGACCAGACAGCCCCACTACACTGCTCCTTCCTCCACCCACAGCCAAGCCCGGCCTCAGAACATCTGTCATCGGTATTGGGGCTGACACCCATGTCATGGAGGAAGGGGCTCTCAACATCACGGGGCTGAGCCAGCTGTCTGAGAGCTTCCTCAACACACCATCCCCTGTTGCTTCTCGGGGCCAGGCACCCCAGTGGCACCTCAGACCAGCACTCCAGCAGCAGCCACATCCACAGCACCTGGACCCTTCACCCCTGAGATGATGGGAATGCCTCAGACTGACTGAGAAGAGTGCCAGAGACTGGGTGGCTACCTGTTGACTTTATTTTTGCTTTGGACACTGACTTGGGTCATTTTTCTTTTACAGTTTGTTATTAATAAAGATTATCTTTGCTTCACACACTTGCTTCATTTATTTTATTCAATAAAGTCTTGGTGAAACTTTTAGAAATGGTTTAAGCCTTTGCATGCTTGGGATGGGTTAAGAATAGCAGTGGGATGGGCAGGGATACCTGTGGGATGGGTAATAGCTGTGGGATGGCAGGATATACCTTTAGGATGGCAGGGATACCTTTGGGATGGGTAATAGCTGTGGGATAGATAAACCTCCAGTGCAAGCAAGTGGGACTGTATGTCCACCCTCCCAGGTGCCGATTGGCCTATGGCCCTTTATTATCAATAATAATGTAATTATGGCCCTTTATTATCAACAATACCTATGGCCCTTTATTATCAATAATAATGTAATCATTCATCCACACAGGTCAACACAAACACAACTCTTATTAAATGCCCTGTTCATTGTAGGCCCCCCACATACATGGCCCAATCTCATCTGTGTGATGAGACAGGCTGAAGGAAGCATCCATTTATCATCTATCATCCTGTCTTGCCACTCCACTGCTCCAGGGGGAGTTGCACTAGTGTCTCAGGAGGTTGCGCTGCTTCTTCCCTTCACGTGAGGGTCTGTTGGGGCTTGCACATCCTCAGTGTCTATCAAGGTTTCACCCTTGCCTCCATTCCCCAGGCTCCATGTCCCCATTGCCTTGTGGAGGTCCACGAGCCTGTTCTGCAACAATGGGTAGTGGGTGCGCATGAGATTGTGCAGGATGCAGCAAGCTTCCACGATCCTCCTCACGGTCTCTGGGTGATGCTGCATGGTGGTGAGAAGTACTGGAACCTGTTGTCCAGGATGCCAAAGGCATTCTCCACCACCGCCTTGCCCTGGACAGCCTGTAGTTGAAGATCCTCTCTTCACGGGTAAGGCATCTGAACTGTAGGGCTTCATGAGGTAGGTTCTGAGGGAGAAGCATCATCCCCATGATGAAGTAGGGCACACCTTTCTCGTGCGTTGGGCAGGGGGTCTGGATCTGGGAAGCCCATGATGAGGTTGCGTTCCAGCCCACCCTTGAGGTGACTGGCGTTGTATACCTGGGCATCTGAAGATGAGCCATTGCCTGAAGCATCGATGTACATGAACTTGTAGTCAGCATCGATCATGGTGAAGAGGATGATGCTAAAGAAGCCCTTGTAGTTGAAATAAGTGGACCCCAACTTGGCTGGAGCTTTGCAGGCCACGTGCTTGCCATATGGCTCCAACGTTGTGGGGGAAGTTCCACTTCTGATACCACTGCTCTGCAACTTTCTTCCAGCTTTCTTCAGTGGAGGGCACTGGAGGAGCTCCTCCAGGTATTCTTCGATGATGGCCTGCACCACTTCTCTGACCGCAATGCTGAAGGTGTTTGTGTGGCACCCTCCAGCCGTACTGCATGCTCCTGTAGTTGGTCCCTGAGCCAGGTGGCGCAGAGTCAGTGCACCTTGAGCCCAGGGTCCAGGCTGGGCCGGAATTGGTGTTTGCCTTGGTCAATCCTGGTCTCAGCTGCTCCAACACTTCATCAAACATGGCTGGAGGCATCCTCATGAAGTTCTGGAATGCACGAGGGTCTTCTTTCCTCAGCTACACCATCAGCTTGTTGTACAGTCCGTACTCTGCTCTTCTCCTGATCCATCTTCAGACCCAGACACTTCTTGGCCGCCTCCTTTTCTTCCCGTAGAACAGTTGAAAGAGCCTGTAGATGGCTTCGCACTGTTGCAGAACGATGGTGGCTACCAAAAGGACTGTGTTATGATCCATGGATGACATCAATGGATTGCTGTGAAGAGCAAGAGCCAGATGAAGGCTGCAGAGGTCTGCCACGCAGGGGCTGCTGGGACTGAAAGTGAGATCCCAGGTGAGTTCCTCCCCTTTTTTTATAGGCCAATATAGGTTTTCCACTAGGTGTTCCTTTTGCATCCTCTAGGCATCCTCTAGATTATCCTGAATATCCGAGATAGTCCCTCTCTGCAAACATTTTTCCGTTTTAAATACTTCTTTGCGAGCTGCATCCGCTTTCATCCTGTTCTTGGTTCCGTGCTACTAACGCTGCATTTTCCATTCCAAACGTCCGTTTCGCTCCCTCCCTTGTGGGTCCATTTTCTTTGCTTGGAGCGGATTTGAGTTGCGCGGATGCACAGCGGATGCCGTAACGGATATACGGACGGCATAACGGATGACGACGGGAATGTTCCCCGTATGCGTTCCGATGCAAAATGGAACACGGGATACATTTTCCACTCAAAAAGTTTTGAGCAGCTCAAAAACTTTTCTGATGCGGATGAACCTCAGTCGACGGATGCTGGACGGATAGAGAGGATGAAAAACGGAGGCAGTGAGTACAGAACGGATGAATCACGTTCACCAATGGATGGCAAGTGTTTCTCTCCATTTTACATCCTCTTTCCATCCGTTGGTGCAGTATGACATGGGCTTAAGTTAAGATATATATCATTAGACATTCATTCTCTTTTGTAATTAAAACATTTCAGGTTTCGGTACTGTCCTTAGACTTGTTATTTCCTGTACTGCAATGGGATAATTCAATGATGAATTCAAGTTGAGTCTGGTGAATTGTCCCATGAGCCTTGGTGGTGTACTGGTTAGAGTGAGTACTGCAAGCTACTCCTACTGCAATTTGGCAGATCAAATCCCACCAGGCTCAAGGTTGACTCAGCCTTCCATCTTTCTGAGGTGGGTAAAATGAGGACCCAAATTATTGGGGGAAATATGCTGACTCTGTAAACTGCTTTGAGAGGACTGTAAAGCACTATAAAGCAGTATACAAGTCTAAGTGCTATTGCTATTATGTCCTTTCATCCTGGGTATTCACCACCTCACTACATTCCATTAATTCTAATAAGGGTTTTATAAATGCAAATCAAATCACTTTGGTTTAACTGGGTTGCCATTCTGACAGCTCAAGCAATCCATGGAAGTTCCCCACTCCACCCCCCCCCCCCCCAAAAAANCCCCCCCCCCCCCCCAAAAAATGCTGGCTTTGACCTAGTATAGTAAACAGAATTTTCAATTATTGAAAAGACTCCAGTATCAAGAAAAGAATAAGGTCAACTCTCCAAAAGCATCTAATAATGAGCAACCATTTCATGATTAGTTGGTGAAACATTTTATGGCCTTAGTGGAATGTGTTCTTTTTTCTCTGGGACATAAGCAATCTATGTAATTCAAAGATTTGTGTGGCTTTTTAGAAGTTCCATGGATTCTAACAAACGCAGCAACATTCATGCTTGGTTCAGTCTAATCCATAAGGGCAGAAACAAATAGAAAATTGTACTAATCAGAAGTATCTTTTCCTTTGATTGTTTAAGGTCATAAAATAAAATGCCATTATTATTTCATAGTCTGCAAATGAGTTGATAGCATTCCCTGGGATTCAAACAAACAGACACAAGTGGAACTGCACTCCCTGAATAGTTGTCTAGCTGTCATTTCTAAAAACTCAAAACAAAGGATATGGAATGTCATCACTGCATTCTACGACTGCTACAGATACCGCCAATACTCTCTGCTATTTCAGTCTAAAGGTTGAGGAAAGGTACACTCATTACTATCTGAGAAAGTCTTTGCAACCCGGCTTTGTGAAAGCCTGAGCTACATATAATACTGTACTTGCTTTTTATACAGTACAGGGTGCATCCTATTTCATCTGTAGACCTTGAACTAATGTTACAGGCACAAAGTTGGCCTCAAAGACATAAGTTCTGTAAATCAGAGGTAAAACAAAACAAAACAACAAATCTAATGCTGCCTCTTCAACAAGAGTGAGTTGGTCACCACGATACACCATGAAAAGCTGTTGAGACTCTGGAAAGAAGAGCAGCAATGATGATTAAGGGACTGGAGGCTAAAGTGTACAATGAATGATTGCAAGAACTGGGTATGACTTGTCTAACAAAGAGAGGGACAAGGAGTAACATGACAGCAGTATTTTATATTTGAAGGGCTGTTGCAGAGAGTCAACCTATTCTCCAAAACAACCAAAGGCAGGACAACAAGTTACAGATGGAAACCTATCAAGGAGTTAACCAACCTAGAACTAAGGAGAAATTTCCTACAGCAAGAACAATTAATCATTGGAACAGTTTGTCTTCAGAAATTGTGTGTGATCCTTCACTAGAGATTTTTAAGAAGAGATTGGACAGTGATTTGTCCAGAATGTCCAGAAATATTTCACAAGAAGAGTTATCCACTCCTCTACTTGTTGCAGAATAGCTTATGCCACCAGATTTGAAATTCTAGACCTAGAAAACCTAGAACTATGCCATCTTCAGTCCAATCAAAGTACAGTATATTAAATCATACATTGCAATGTCCTACCTGTCAATGAATACTTCAGCTTCAACCATAACAATACAAGAGCACACAACAGATACAAACTCAAGGTAAACTGCACCAAACTTGATTGAAGGAAATACGACTTCAGCAACAGAGTGGTCAATGTCTGGAATACTTTACCTGACTCTGTGGTTTCTTCCCCAAACCCCAAAAACTTTAACCGTAGACTGTCTACTATTGACCTCACCCCTTTCCTAAGATGTGTGTAAGGGTTGTGCATAAGTGTACCAACATGCTTATTGTCCCTGTCCTATTGCTTCTTTTATTTTTCTGATATGTACCCATTTCATGTATTCATAACTATGTTTATTCTTATATCTATTATCTTGTAAGTGATTCACAAATCAAATTCAATAAAAACAATAAATAAATAAATAAAAATAGAATAGTACAGGGGTTCCTGCTTGAGCAGTGGGTAGGACTAGTCCTGTCCAACTCTATTATTCTATGTTCTGCTATAATTATAAACCTCAAAAATTGAAACTTGAGATACAGAAAATGACACTGTAATGGTACTATGTGAACGTAGAAAGGAAAGAATAAAAACAAACAAAGCTTTCCACTGTTTTTCAATAAAGAGTTCAGTTTCCCATTTAACTAATCCTTCCTTCCCAAAATAAAACCTGCTTAATCCCTTCAGAAACCCAAAAGGGAAAAAAAAAATATTGCTAGCTTAGCAAAGATGGAATGAAATCTAACTTGCAGTTCCAGCGCACGTAATTATCTAAGGCAGACCTCATAAGGGAAAGATCAGCAATGTAGTTTAGCAAAACCACAAATGTTTTGTGTAATCTGAAGACTTGTCCATAATCCTATCAACTTTTCACTGCTCATTAAGCAAGGATACAATACTTTCCAACACTGCTGAAGTATGTGGTTGCTCTTAACAATAATACAGCTTTTGACATTGTCAAATCAGTTTCTTTCTTCTTATATGGAACCAAAAATACTGACAGCAAATCAGGATTCTAAAAACATCACCATTCAAAATTCCCATAAACTTCTCTTTTTTCCTATAAACTAAAAGTCAATGATTGTGGCTTCCATATAGTTTTCATTCCATTTTCCACCTTTCATAACAGCTTGAAAAGAAGACTCAGCTGAAGATTTGAGGACATACAAAATAAAATAGCTATACATTATGTCAGGTTATGTACGATTTTTAGAACTGTAGTATATTTAGAAAGAGTGCAGAGAAGAGAAACAAAAGATGATTAGAGGACTGTAGATTAAAATATTTGAAGAAGGGTGCATGAATTATGTATTTCTAGTTTAATGAAAAGAAGGATTGGGGTGATATGACAGCAGTGTTCCAATATCTAAGGGGCTGCCACGAAGAAAAGGAAGTTAACCTTTTCTCTAAAGCATCTGAAGGCAGACAAGAAGCAATGGATGGAATTTTATTTTTATTTGTTTTAATTTGTTTAATTTATTTATTTGTCAAGCATGTATTAGATAACAAATATAATTAGAACATGATTATGATTACATGAAATGGGTACAAATAAAAGGGGATATTAGAACAGGGAAGGTAGGCACATTGGTGCACTTATGCATGCCCCTTACAGACCTCTTAGGAATGGGGTGAAGTCCACAGTAAGGTTATAAGGTTAAAGTTTGGGGGTTTGGGGAAGAAACCAGAGTCAGGTAGTGCATTCCAGGCATTGATAACTCTGTTGCTGAAGTTGTACTTTTTGCAATCGAGCTTGAAGTGGTTTACCTTAAGTTTTTAGCTATTGTGTGCTCATGTATTGTTGTGGTTGAAGCTGAAGTAGTCATTGACAGGTAGGACATTTTAGCAGATAATTTTATGTACTATGCTTAGGTCAAACCGAAGGTGGCATAGTTCTAAGTTGCCTAAGCTCAAAATTTCAAGTCAAGGTATTCTGTTGCGAGCAGAAGAGTGGAGGGCTCTTCTCGTCAAATTAATTAAGGAGAGAAGCAACCTAGAATTAAGGAGAAATTTCCTGATAGCTAGAACAACTTGCCTCCAGAAGTTGTGAGTGCTGCAACACTTTAAGAAGAAATTGGACTGCCATTTGTCTGAAATGTTTTAGGGTTTCCTGCTTGAGCAGGGAATTGGACTAGAAGTCCTCCAAGGCTCCTTCCAACTCTGTGATTTTATTAGAACTGTTGAATGCATTGGATTTTTCTTTCTGAACCATGGATGATAGACTCTTGAATGGACTCCATTTTTGTTTTCTTTTCCTTGGGGACAGCAGCTGGTCTCCAAGGATGTTTCTAAAAACAAAAGCCTTCAGCAAATTCCTCCTGGTTATTTAACCTAAAAGAAGACAAGGGAGGAGACCAAGAAAATCTTGTTGAATGGAGCGGAGATGTTCCTCAAAGAGAGAGGAGAAGAATTAAAGAAATAAATGGCAATATTTGAAGGGTTGCTTGGAGATGGTGAAAGGAAGGATGATTAACTTGTTTTCTTCATTCTTTTTCTTCTCCCCTTGATGAAAATATATTTTATTCACAATTAAGGTTGGGGAGCTGGTATAAGAAGCACAGTGCTGATAATACTATGCCATCTGATACCTGCAATTTGTTTGCTGTGTAAGGTTGCTCTCTTACTTTGTTAAGACTATGAAAGAACATGTTGCAGTACACTTGCTCCTTAACAGCAAAAGGAAAATATTTGTACAAAACTAAAGTTAATGATTGTTCAGTAAGAGTTTTGGATACTCTTAATCAATTACCATTTCAGGAATGGTAAATTCTAAATTCAAGATGCAACTTCAGACCTAAAATTTCAAGTATTTTTCATCAAGTATCAAATTCTGCAAAAAGAAAAAGACCCAAACATGTAAAAAAACCCTTAATCCTTAGCTTGAGATCTTGCTATGACATTGGTACTTTAGGGGTTAATTTTTTTTGGCAAACATCTTTTTACAAGTCCGAGAAAACTATTACTTTTCAAATATAATTTCTTCAGAGTTAACAACTTTCTATCTTTGTATTTCCATGTCAGCAGCTCTATACCCAGCATAGTAAATTTCTGTCACATTAAAATGATGCATATTTTTATGCATTGAAATCTTCCTGATTAAAAATTAAGACTCTTTCAATTATAGCTATAGATTGTGGCTGTAAAATATAACACAAAATAGAAATGCAATTAAAAAAGTAGTGAACAATTATGTAAATCAGAATTCCATAGTGGGGTATATATAATCAGGCAGTCAAATTTGGCCTAAATCAGATTATCCTGTATCCCCCACACCATCCAGTTCTTGGAAGCAGCATATCTATACAGAATGCAAATTGTAAAGCTATTCTTCCTATTTCCTTTTCTGATTGCATGTCATCTCCTTTAACATAAAATAGCCATCCCTGTGAGATCCCAGTACATGAATCTTCTCTTGAACTCCTTGTGTCTTTAAGAATTAAAATTGGATGGCCTTTGCACCCAGAGGACATTCCTGAAGAAGTCATTCAGCCATCAAATCAATTATCTCAGAGTATCATAGATCTATCATCTCTATTTAAACTCCCTTGAAGAATTAAGTAGATAACTCTTCTTGAGCAAATTCTGGCCCTTCTAATTCTCTCCAATTGTTATTTCCCTTGTCCGAAGCTTGACACCAGAAATCTTACAGAAAATTCCTCAGTTAAGGATTGTTTCTAAAAACTGCAATTTACAAATTGCCAGATATTGCATTACCCATGATGGATACATTCAAACAGATGTACACACCCATATTAAATTGAGTATTTCTTTCCTTTTTTCAAAATCATGGGCCCAAATTTTCTGAACTTTCCAATCATCCTCAAATTCGAGGGACATGCTGATCAATTTTATGTTTAGAAACAGTACTTAGACTAAAGGCTAGGTCACATCGCCTGACGGATGCAAAACGTATGTAAAAAGACACAGCGGATGGCCAAAAATCCGGGGGTGGCTCCATCCGTTCTTATC
>BHFT01055573.1:0-26690 GCA_004320025.1 Laticauda laticaudata | reverse complement strand
TGTTTTGATGTTTTGTGTTTTGTTTGTGTATGTTTGTTTATTGAAAACTAATAAAAATTTTCTAAAAAAAAAAGAAGCTTCTTGGATAAGTGAACATCTTCAAAAGAACAAAACAAGAAAGTCCAGTTGCTTGCTGAAAAAGCACCTTTTGGACATGCCTGTACATGACTAACAGGAAAACCTCTAACATTTAATAGGGCTTTGATAGTTATGTGTTTCTCTAATTATTTGGAAACTAATGGAATAGAATGAAAAATGTTTCATGATGACTGGAGGAAGAAAGAAAGCAATCTAATACTTTGGCTCACACTATCCTGCCAGCTCTCTAATCCGTTTTCTCCCTTTTAGGTAAATAAATGACTATTAATTAAGAACCTTGAGAAAATGCAGTCTTCCATCTTGTTTATGGAGTTGTAGTTAGGTTAATCCAATTTTCAGTAGCTCATTACTTCAAAGGAAATCCTCTAGTAGACTTATAATCTCTTTATAAAAGAATAAATATCTTTGCCCTTCAAGGCAATAAATTGATATGCTTGGATGTTCCAATGTGGAGCATACATTACACAAGGTGTGAAGCTCTTGCCATGTTCAAGGGTTTCCGTCTGTCACATGAAATCATTCATAAAGAAGATGTAGAGCCAGACCAATATTTAACTCTTATTTCTCAAGAGATTACTGTAGAGCAAAGGTCTTCAAACTTGGCAAGTTTAAGACTTGTGAACTTCAACTCCCAGAATTCCTGAACTAACATGACTGGAAGAGGAATTCTGGGTGTTGAAGTCCACAAGTCTTAAAGATGTCAACTTTGAAGACCCCTGCTGTAGAGTTATGGGAGCATCTGGGTCTCTATGCACAATGCTTCCATTTCTAAGAGGAAACAGCACTCTATTTGAGAAGAGAATATCAGGCAGATCGAAAAACTTCTAGTCCATTCCCCTGCTCAAGCAGTAGATCCTATATCATTTCAGACAAGTGACTTTCCAGTTTCTTCTTAAAAACCTCTAATGATGAAGTATCCACAACTTCTGTTCCCCTGATTAATTGTTCTTACTGTTAGGAAGTTTCTCCTTAATTCCAGGTTGCTTCTATCCTTGATTAGTTTCCATCCATTGTTTCTTGTCCCGCTTTCTGGTGCTTTGGAAAATAAGTTGACTCATTCTTTGTGTCAGCCTCTCAAATACTGGAATACTGCTATCATGTCCCTCCTAGTCCTTCTAGACTAGCCAAACCCAAATCCTGCAACTCTTCTTCTAGATTTTAGTCTCCAGGCCTTTAATCTGCTCCTGGATAATACAAAATCACAACCCAGGATTCCCTCCCTATTTCATGATGATGTCTTCTAGGTTCCAAATGACTCAAAATCTAAATTCTCAAAAATATTGTGTCTTTCAAATCAGGGAGTTCCAACGTGAAAAACTGTCAGCTTTTCTTTTAGTTCACACATCTGAAAGTTGCCCTGATTGCGAAACATGCTGCACCCTCTAAAGCAGATGATAACTAACTTTATCTCTTCAAATGTTCAGGTAGTCCTCAATTTACAATGGTTCTATTAGTGCCCATTCAAAGTTACAACAGCGCTGGGGAAAAAAGCGACATGACCACTTTTCAGACTTAGGATTGTTGTCACATCCCCGTGGTCACATGATCAACATTCGGGTGCTTGGCAACTGACTCCTATTTATGACAGTTGCAGTATCCCGGGGTCACAGGGTCAAATTTTGTGACCTTCTGACCATCAAAGTGAATGGGGAAGCCAGATTCACTTAACAACCATATTACTAACTTAACAGCTGTAGTGATTCAATTAAAGGTGGAAAGAAAGGTTGTAAAATGGGGCAAAACTCACTTAACATCTGTCTCACTCAGCAACAGAAAAAATTGGACAGAAATATACAGTAAATCAAGGATTACTTGAATAGGAAATGTAGCAGCCACAAAGATCTATATTTAGTGTATTGGTTAAAGAAGTTAACTTCTTACAACAAGGTCATAAAGTATAATAAGATTGGGATTGGGTTAGGGACTTCTGTCCTCACTGTGAGTTGTGTAGGGGGGGATGCACAAAGGGAGGCGGCAGTCAATCTCATTGTACACATGTTGTACTCTGACAATAAAGATAATAATAATAAAATAATAATAATCTTACTCCTTTAACCACCATATTAAATGTAGCTCATTATACTACTTTACCTATTCAAGTAGTCCTTAAAGTTATGAGTTTGGTCATGAGGCTAATCTTTGGGCAGTCATTCTGTCTGGCAATGATGATTCATTTTCACTCTTTCTCATCTCATCTCTTTCTCTCTTCTCTGTTTCTCCCACCTTCCACAAAAAGAAAAGTCCTAGCAGGAATGTTGAACTAATATGTAAACACTAGTATATAGTGATACAAATTGCGTAGCTCTGGCTAACAGTGTTCAATTTCTCATGGTTTTAAAGGAAGTTTATGAAATTCCTTCATTTGCTACTTTCTTCCTTCATCCATTTGCTAGTTGTTTCTTTAAATAGCAGTACCAGTTAGACTTATATGCCACATCAAAGTGCTTTACAGCCTTCTGGAAATGGTTTACAAAGTCAACAGATCACCTGCAACAATCTGGGTTCTCATTTTATTGACCTCAAAAAGATGGAAGAGTGAGTCAACCTTGAGCCAGTCAGGATTCAACTTCTGGCAATGGGCAGAATTAGCCTGCAATACTGCATTCTAACCAGTTCTTGCCAAAATTGTTTTGGTGCTTTTTCAAGAGGCAACTGGACTTTCTGATTTTTCTTTGAAGATGTTTGGTTTTTTTCCAAGAAGCTTCAGCTCTGTTTTAGGGTTTCTATTTTTTTTCTTTAAATGATGTGTATAATTGACTTTCAATGCACTTCTGTTTTTCTTTTCAATATACTTATGTTGCTACTTCTATTTGAATTACAAAAAAAAGGACTTTGGTTAGGTATTGGGGTAAAATCTTGACAGTAAGATCTATTCAATCAAAAAACAGATGGCTTTGGGAAATTCTGGAATCTCCTTTACTTTTACACAGAGAACAGAGATTAGAGAGTCATCTATTTGAATAGATTTGATTCTTGCATTAGGCAGGAGCTAAACTGGATGATCTTCAAGGTTTCTTCCAAACTCTTATAGTCTAAAATGCTAGGATTCTGAGGTTAACTAGATCAGCGGTCACCAACTGGTGGGCCGTGAGAAAATTTTGGTGGGCTGCCGAGCAACTCCAGAGCACCCCCCCAAAGCAATTAAGCCAGGCTGTGCAGAAACACAAGGCTGCTCAGCCGACATGGCCTGCGGGAACCCTCCCCATCCACTCACTCCTTACCTGGCAAACTTGTCTGCTAAATTGCGATTTTTCCTTTTTCTGACCATCATCTGTTCTGCTGTGCCCATAGATTTAGATTAGCTAGGAAGCAGGAAATGTTTGGATTTCTTGCTTTCTAGCTAGTCTTTAGATCTCCGGCTCAGCACAGCTGAACCTCCCTTAGGACTGAAGGTTTGCTTGCAAGCAAATTCAGTACAGATTCACAGCAAGCAAATTTGACAGACTGAGCTAGCTGATGGCAGATAGATAGATCACTGAATGATTTTGTGAGCAACTCAATCTGCCTGCCTGCTTTGCCTGATTTTGGGTAAAAGTTGCTCTTTTTTTTTAAATAAAAAAATCAATATTTACATGCATGGTGTTTTGTGAATTAATTTTGTGAGTTTGCTTGCAAGCAAATTTTATGTGACGGACTGAGCTAGCCAATGGAGATAGCTAGATCTCTGAATGAATCTGTGATTCTGTGAGAAACTCAATCTGCCTGTCTTGCCTGCTTTGCCTGATTTTGGGTAAAAGTTGCTCTTTTTTTATAAAAAAATCAATATTTATATAAATATTTATAATATTTACATACAAGCCATGCCCAGCCAATCACATGACCACCAAGCCACACCCTCAAATTAGGCCACACCCACTGAACCAGTTAGTGGTGCCCGGGATCTAAAATTATGAGTTTGGTGGTCCCTGAGGTCCAAAAGGTTGGTGACCCCTGAACTGGATCATATTAAACACATATCCTGCATGAGGGACATATTCATAATCTTGAAAATACTGCATCATCCACATAGATTCCGAAGCTACCAATGTGGAATGTAGGTAGAGATGCACAGCCATATATATGTACATAAATGTTTAGTTTAGATTTGTTCATCCTCTCATGGCCAATTTCAGAGTTTGTCTTCTTGTTTACATCCCCTACTATATTTTGATGTGATATGTGTGAAGTGGAACACTTTATACTCAAGCCTACTCAGGTATCCATCCAAATTAGGTTTCCTCCTCTTTTTATCAAGTTTTCATAATAAAGGTTAAGTTGTAAATAATCACCAAAATTAATCATAAGATCAAATCTTCAGAAGTGATGCTTACTCCTGATACAGAATATATATGTTATGTTTTCCCCAAATGGGATAGAATGGACCAGGGGAGATATGATACCAGTCTTCCAACATTTGAGGGGTTGCCACAGAGAGGAAGGGCTCAAGCTGTTTTCTAAAGCACCCAAAGGCCAGACAAGGAATAATGGATAGAGATTGAACAAGGAGAGATTCAACCTGAAAATAAGAAAAAGCTTTCTGACAGGGAGAACAATCAACCAATGGAACAGAAGTTGCCTTCGGAAATTGTGGGAGCTTCATCATTTGAGACTTTGAAGAAGAGATTGGACTGGCATCTGTCAGAAATAGTGTAGGGTCTCCCGCTTGGGTGGGGGGTTGGACTAGATGACCTACAAGATCCCTTCCAAATCTGATTATCTGTTATCTGTTAGAATCCAAAATCATATTTATATGTTTAAAGACTGGTTATATTTATTGAATGTAGCTCTCCGAAAGGGAGGACATTTCTTCATGTTTTTTTGCCTTTCACTGGATCAGAAAAGCAAAGGCTGAGTAAACTATACTAGGTTTTCAAGAAGTTCAAGGACTTGTCTGTTCCATCAGTTCAGTCTAGAAATGCTGGGTAAATCAAAATGCCCTCTTGAAGGCAAGCCATATCCCACTTCAGTTTCTGAAGAAACAAGTGTATAGCAATAAATACACTGCTTCTTCTATTTTTATCAAACTAAGCCCAAGAATGACGCAGAGAAATTCAACCATATACCATGGATGATTCTAGGAAGTGGCTATTCTTACTCCCTTCATCTATCTTTTATCTGCTCTGGCCTGGACTTCTTTTATCCACCCCCTCCCCCTTTCTGAGATGTTTTCCCTCCTTCCTGAAAAACTGCCACTTCACTGCAGTCTATCCCATGAGTTCCCCTCTATGGGCACTATTTCTTACAATTTTAGAGCTAAGGGTCCATTTTTTAATCAAAATCAAAATCATGTGAAATATTAGTATCACTTTATAAATCCTTAGTAAGGCCACACCTGGAATACTGCATCCAGTTTTGGTCACCACATTACAAAAAAGATGTTGAGATTTTGGAAAAAGTGCAAAGAAGAGCAACTAAGATAATTAAAGAGACTAAGACATATCAAAAACAGTTGCAGGATTTGGGTTTGGCCAATCAAGAGAAAAGATGGACTGGGGAGGATGTGATATTCCAGTATTTGAGGGGCTGCCACAAAGAAGAGGAGGTCAACTTATTTTCCAAAGCACTAGAGGACAAGAAACAATAGATGGAAACTAATAAAGGAGAGAAGCAACCTAGAACTAAGAAGAAACTTCCTAAAAGTGACTACAATTAAATAGTTGAACAGTTTGCTTTCAGAAATTGTGGATGCTTCATCACTGGAAGCTTTTAAGAAGAGACTGGACAGTCACTTATCTGAGATGGTATAAAGTCTCCTGCTTGAGCAGGGAGTTGGACTAGAAGACCTCCAAGGTCCCTTCCAGCTCTTTTATAATTGATTGATTTCACAGTTGATAAATATCACCAGAAGTATAAGATTTACAATGATTCCTGACCATCTGTTCATAAATTGTGCCTGTTGCTGTCAATTTACATCTATCGTCCATGTGGAATGATGCAAGGTTAAGGTTGAGCCCCCAAATATTTCTTTAAAACAAACTTTTTCTGCTCACAAGAACAACGTACCATTCTGACATTCTTTATGGAGTACAACATTGCTACCAGATAATGAATTGTAAAATAGCAGATAAATTAATCTGTGTGGATTGAAAAAGAACCAATCATACAAAATATACCGGCATTGAGAAGTGATCACCAAAGGAAACCTTAAGGACTTATTTGTCTGACCTTGGATACAATTGCAATTGACAGTCCAGAGAACTGTGTTAAATGTGCCAGATGATGTGACTATGCCCAGTGAAACAGGTGTTTGTTTCTTTTCAGCAGTAGATGTGGAATTATTGCTCTTTTTTCCAAGAGACTTTGTGGTCATGCTGTCAAAAAGAAAAAAAAAAGGCTCAGGTGAAGCTTCACACAATAAGTAACTGATTGGCTAGTTATCTAGCATATGCCCAAATCACAAAGTGGTTGTTGTGATTCTCCAACAGCTTGTGCAGACGGCAACATAATTGGAAAGTGGGGAAGAATAGGGACCAGTCCGGCAGTCCGGGGAAGACTTGGACGAGGGTCCTACATCTGAAACAGAGATGAGGCCAAGACCATCTAGGAGTTATGTGCTGACTCCAGAGCCTCCAGAATCTGGTAGCAGTGAGGCAGAGGACCCAGGGGAGCCTGATCCCAGTATGCATGTGTCCAGACCTGCCAAAAGACAAGAACAACTGAGACAAAAGGGGCAACTCGGGAATAAGGCTTGGAGGTGATTGCCCTCACATACAGTACAAAGGAAGTGCAAAGGTAGAGAAACTTTTGCAGGAAGCAAAGTTGTTCATTCTGTTTGGATTAAACCTTGAATCTCTGTGTGGATTTTGTGCTTAGTTTGGATTTTTACAGTTAATTTGACACTTTAGCTGTTGGCAGCAATTCAAAGGAGATAAAGGTGGGTGCTTATCTCGAGAGATTGTTTGGGACTCATTACAGGCTGGGAATGAACATAATTCCCAACAATGAAATAAAAGAAGAGTTCTTTTAACTGAGTGTGTGCTTAATTATGGTCTCAGGAAGCCTTGGCCAGAACAGTGGTTGCCTGGGCTCAAATTATAACACGTGTAGGTTGTATATATAATTAAAAGGTCCTTCATGTACATAATGATCCAGGTTAAAGAAGAAATATTCCATTCATCTTCCACTGTATTTGTTACTTGATTTCTGCCTGACTTTCATTTGTGTGTGTGGCATCGATGACTTAAGGCAGCTCATGACACAAACAATAAAACAACCAAAACTCCCAATTTTCTTCTTCTTCTGTCATATTCGTCATCGGACATTGGTGATCATGTTCACAATCCTATTTTTATCAACATCTGCACAAAAAAGTGCTGCTAGGTTTTGACCAAACCAGTGCCTTAGATTTTGAAGCCATGATGTTTTTCCTTTGCCTGGACCTCATTTGCCTTCAGTCTTTCCCTGGAGGATTAAATGAAGTATGCCATAGTTTTCTGGGTGTCTCATCACAGGTCCAAAATATTCTATCTTTCACTTTTTTATGGTTTTGAATATTTCCTTTATCATCTTCTCATTTCTGATTTTGTCAACCCAGCTTATAGGTAACAGTCACCTGTAAATCAACATTTCAAATGCTTGTAGTATCTTCAAGTAGCTTTCTGTCAGAACCAACTGTCTACTCTGTTGAGCAGGATTGAAATCTCCCAATAGAAAACATCCACTATCCTCTATCTGACAGCCAACTCAGGGTAGAACCAATATTAAAACCCAAGCAACCCCAATGGTTCTTGTTTTATTGTTTCATCTCTTGGTTGTTTTATTGTTCTCCCCCTTCCAACAGTAGACAAAATTAATTTCCTAAGAGGTCTGTAGGGATTGTGCATAAGCGCACCAACGTGCCTACCATCCCTGTCCTATTGTTTATTTTATTTTATTTTATTTAAATTTCTCTTATATCTATCCATGTATTCATAACTATGTTTTTACTTATACCTATTATCTTTTAAACAATTGACAAAAATAAATAAATAAAATAAAAATAAATAAAATTAATATTTAATCCATTGTGCCCAGAGACTCCACTAAAGAGGACTATCTTAATGGCCTTTGTCAATAGGGATGGATGGAGTCATCACATTCTCATATTGCAAAGGAGATCTTTTGAGGGACTAGGGCAATCAAGCAAACTATCTCTGTGGGCTGTTATCTCTGTAGGATTTTCACGCATGAATTTTCTTTTAAAAAGTCTTCCAGCTCCTAGGCTGTGCCTTGAAACTGCAACTCATATACATTGGAGACCAAGGGAAATCATTGCAATGCAATGCTCTGGAATTCAGTTCAGATTTTCACAGCACATTTTTCCCCTCTTGGTAAGCTTGGGGAGGGGGATATCTCTCGACTGCTGGTTAAGCTCTTTTCTATTTTACCACTTCTACAAAATTTCCAGCGTGCTGCCTTCTTTGGAGTGTTGAAGTGTGACTGATAGTGTGATAAAAATATTCACCCAGACAGATTTGTAAGAATTATTCTGCAATAGTTTGAAATAAATCACACCGAGGATATGTATCTTAACTCTGAGTGCTTGATCACTTTTCAATGTGTAGCTGCATTTTTCAGCAACTTTTGATTTCTCATTAATATATTCAAATTCTGGAGCTCCCCTCCATACTTCCTTTGCTTGGCATCTCTGCAATTTATTTAACATTAGATCATAAATTTGAACAAATTAGATTCTATTCTCATTAAATATGAACCCTATATTTCTAAATGAACTCCACATTCCTGACATCAAATGGAGCATAAACTACAAAATCAACAAGATGAGTTGTTGATGAAACTCTTTGGGCATGATGAATGTTTTAAGGATTTTATTAAAAATGAATTAAATGGTTTTCACATAAGTTAAGAGGGAAAAAAAAGTGTGATTTGGCAATTATTAACCAAAGCAGTAGCCCTTTAAAAAAAAATAACTAAGGAGGAATGAGGAGCTGTAGACTTTAGTATTCCCCCAAATTTCTACTTGGTACATGAACAAGGGACAAAATTTTGTAGAAATTCAGTTGCGCCTCTTCTGTTAATAACAATGTCTAATAAAACAAGCCAGTAATAATTGGGCCATAGATTTACGAAACTAAAAGTGATGGAAAGAAGACTTGTTGGCAATAATACATCATCTGGGTTTCATTTCACTTCATGATGTCTCAGGAACCATTAGAGTTGTTACAAAGTAGACCTGATGAAGTCCTTGACTACATCTTTAAAAGGGGATTAAGAATCAAATCTTCAAAAAATGTAATTAGATCAAACTTCTGCTGAATTGATTATTTCTTCCCTCAGTCCTTGGATCCAGCAAAGTTGATGAAGAATGTCATTATTGATGATGACTTCAAAACTCTGTGATTTCACCAAATTTGGGATGGAGAGGTGAGCCTGTTCTAGAATAGCAATAGCAATATAGCAGACTTATATACCATTTTACAGTGCTTTACAGCCCTCTCTAAGCAGTTTACAAAGTCAGCATATTGCCCTCAACTATTTTGGTCCTCATTTATTTAGGATGGAAGGCTGAGTCAGGCTTGAGCCTGGTGAGATCTGAACTGTCAAATTGTAGGCAGCCAGCAGGCAGCAGAAGTAGCCTGAAGTACTGCACTCTAACCATTGCACCACTGTGGCTCACGGTACCCATGTTACAGTAAAAACAAAACAAAACAAAAATTCTTCCTAGACAGATGACTTCTACCATCAATTAAAATGATCAGCATCCACTTCAGCTGCCCACTGTCTCCCCCCCTCCCCCAGTTTTATAGTTCTCTTTTTACTCCAGTTTGTTGTACTTACTGAATAGCTGGTAAAAATATTTTGCTGTTTTTATGGGGGGGGGAGATGTAAATAAATAGATTAACAAAAATAATAAAAGGAATGCCGACAGCACTGCACAGGTTTTTACATGCCTTGTGAGATAGATGGCAAAGCAATCTCCAGGTGGTTTATAAAAATATACAATTGAGAGCAACAAATTAGAAATAGACTTTTTCTTTTTCTCTCTGTCTGTAGGAGAGTGATAGTTGGGGTAGAGTCTGAGGATTTTCTTTGAAATGATCCAACTATTTTCAGACTTATATTTCCATTTTCATGGGTTGCCTACCTCAAAATGGTATGGCTCTATGAATGTGTTTATAGATAAGAGATGTGGTGTCAAAAGAAGAGGTCAATTATGTTTTCAGAGATGATTATAGGTTATTCAAGTTTTTCACATTTGTATTGTTGTACTGTAACTGTAATCTTTAATAAAAATACATTAAAAAGGGAAAATAAAGCAGCAGAAAGTAAATCACGTGTTGTTACTCCATTCTACCACAAATTACAGTAAACTTCAAAGTTTTAAGCCTACTACCTCTTACTCTATATTTTATTCATTCTTTTTTTGAAACTGAGAGTTGATTGATTATGGTTTAACTATTGATGGTATCAAATTCTACTCAACAACTTCTGCAATAGGAAGTCCATCCATATCTAGTATTGCTTTGAAGGCCAGCCACATCTGGAAAACAGTGTTCACCAAAGAATAATATAGATATCCCCACTAATTAGGCTAGTCAGTAAGAATAATACAGATGTCCCCACTAATTAGACTAGTCACTCATTATTGTCCTAACTCAGGATTGTAGATATATCATTTAGCTCTGAAACGTGTTTTCCATCCAGCACTGAATGGGAGTAGGCTGAGCTGAATGTTCTGATTATTTTTACTGGAACCTTTTTGAAGATTAAAAAAAAAGAGCAATGCCTGGGGATTTTTACACTCTGCACATTGCAGGTTAGAGTTTGAAAATCAAGGAAAAAAGCAGGATGAGTTCAAAAGAAATGCTAGTGATGGAGACTAAGGATGAAAAAAAAAGAAACTCAGCTAACAAAGAACATTTAATACGTTGAGAATTACATTTTGGAACAAAGGTTGGGAGTAATAAATTTCTAAGTTGCAAGATGCAATGGAGAAAAAAAAAACATTGAAGTGAAATCAATTCCACAATATAAAATTTAGGATGAGTAGAAATTTAATATCTCTAATCAGTCTAATTGCTTAACAACTGTTTCCTGTCTTTCTAAAATGTTGGTGAATTTTTTGTCCCTTACAAATAATTTGGCACTGGCAATTGTTTTCCATTAGCAGTGTTATCTCTCTATCAATTCATTCATAGTTTACATGAATAAATCCTTCTACTTGACTTCTAACAAACTTTATGCCAAATAAAAATAGGTATAATCAAGCTGAATAACAACAAAAAGCAGCACAGAAGCATACAAAACAAAATGAAGCTGAAGGAGATTAAAATGCAGGAGAGAATCTTCACTTGATACTGAAATTCTAGCACCAGCTGGTCATCTTGCAAAAGGTTTTCTATAGCTGGGCTGCTACAATTGAAAAAGGCCATTTTGAAATGATCATAATATGGTTAGACTGCCCAATCTTGATGAGCAATTCTGCAACATAGTTTGAAAAAAGGAAAAATTTTCGATCCATCTTTAGAGGCAGTTACACCTATCAACATATTGGTCTAGCTTTGCATCATTAGAATAGAATAGAATATAATAGTATAGAATAGAATATAATTCTTTATTGGCCAAGTGTGATTGGGCACACAAGGAATTTGTCTTGGTGCAAATGCTCTCAGTGCATTTCAAAGGAAAGATACATTCATCAAGAGTCAGGAATCATAAGGTACAATACTTAATAATAGTCATAGTGTACAATAAGCAATCAAATCATACTAGGAAACAGTCAATATCAATTGTAAGGATACAAGCGACAAAGTTACAGATATACAGTCACAAGTGGGAGAGGATGGGTGATAAAGAGTGATGAGAAGATTAATAGTAATAATAGTGCAGATTTTGTAAATAGTTGGACAGTGTTGAGGGAATTATTTGTTTAGCAGAGTGATGGCATTTAAGAAAAAACTGTCATTGTCCCTAGTTGGTCTATAGCGTCGTTTTGAGGGAAGGAGTTGAAACAGTTTATGTCCGGGATGTGAGGGTCTGTAAATAGCCCTCACAGCCCTCTTTTTGACTCATGCGTATACAGGTCCTCAATGGAAGGCAGGTTGGTATTATTTTTTTTTCTGCAGTCCTAATTACTCTCTGAAGTCTGTGTCTATCTTGCTGGGTTGCAGAACATCCCATTGAAATCAATGGGTGATAAGAGTTCATGATTTGTTTTATTTGAAACATTTCAGCAAAACAAACACACATTCAGAGTTATTTACTGCAGTCATTAATCAATGACTGTATAAAAAAATAAAGGTTTCTCTTTCAGTCCTACCTGAATCTATTCTATTCCACCATTTTTTTGATATTAGCATAACTATTGGACCTGTATCATAATTTCTTCACTATTGTCTTAACGAGACATAATTCATTGTTCTTTCACTAGTGGCATTTACTTGTCCTATTCCTCTGTGTATTGCATTCATGTCTAGATAATGATTTGGTGATTTGTGACCTATATTTAGCTTATAATAATTGTTAATTTCCAGCAGGTAATTATTTTGAAAACACACACATCATTTAAAGTTTAGGATTTTTTCAAATTACATTTTTAAAAATGTCATTATTTAAATAATTTTGTTTGAGCCCTGTTAGGTTAACAATTTATTCTTTATGCTGAAAATCAGTTAAAATAAACTACAAATGAAAGAAATTTGGTGAAATCGCAGATTAATGACAAAATAAATTTGTTTTGATTGGGTGCAGATACACACATGCTAAAAACCAAAACAGAAGCAAAGAGAATCTGTTGAATACAACAGATGGCAGTGAAAAAATATTTTTCCTTATACACAGTTTCCCTCTAAAATGTATTATTTTTTCCCTTAGTATTTATTTTCAAATTTTCTCTGGCATCAGCCTAACCATTTCCTGATGAAATGTGTTTTTCTTTGCTTATATGTTGCCTGCAGTCTCAAAAGCTCTGAAGCTCTCTCTTGAGAGTTCATTCCCTTTTAAAATGCTATGAAATATATTTTATTTATTTTATAGAATGGTGTTTCTAGTGTTGAGCATATTTTATAGAATGGTGTTTCTAGTGTTGAGCACACAAAAGTTATTAGGCAATGAGTATCTGTGAATTAAAAAAAAATACACACATTTGTTGTTGCCGTAGGATAATTTTCCATTTGGATTAACAGTAATTTTCCCCCTGGATCAGATGAAGTTCATTTGATGCATTCTTTGGAACTGACCATGTGAATTATCCAGGGTCAGATGCTGGCTTGATTTTCTAGATTATAAGTAGGAGCACAACCAAACTTGCAAGATTCTATTATTACAGCCCATCTCAGTGAAATAACTTATTAGTCTAATTGCTGCTTCTATACTTTTCAACTGTGAGGGATACAATATTTAGTTTGGTCACCCTGTGACCAAACCCCAGTGAACCTCCAGCAGCCACCCTGGAAATACCATTATGAATATATCTGCACTTCATACCCTTCATATTTCATTGCAGTCACACCATTTTATTTAATTATGGCAGGGTCCCTTCCGACTGTGTTATTCTATCAATAAAACGTATTTTGTTCGCTCTCTGTGAGTGTGTCTCTCCCTCCCTCCCTTTCTCTCTTTCTCTCTTTGTTGATTCATTTAAACTTGTATTTGCACATCAATTATTGTATGACTTCTGTAGATATTACACATTAAATACATGAATAAAATCTCAATGAAAGTAGTTTTGAAGTGGATTTAATGGTTTGGTCTACCTCAGCAACCCCCAACCCTTTTGGGCTACAGGGACTGGTTCCAGGGAGAGAACTTTTTCCATAGTCCAGCTGCCTTTTGAAAATAAAAAAAGGACCTTTGAGACATCCATGACCCGGATGACTAAGAATCTTCACAGACACAAAATGATATTGTATTGCCCATTCTAATAGAAAATAAAGAAACCAGATGAGTTATACAATTTTAAAACTACTGAAAATCAGCCTAATTGTATTAGTATCCTCTTGCTCTACCCAGGAAGATTAGAATAGAATATCAAACCACCATCACTACTACCACTACTACTACTACTATTTTGATATCATTACCAATATTACATCATCAGAAAAGGTAACTGAAGATGGGTCTGAGGAACTTCAATCAACTATCACAACCTGACCTAGAGTCAGAATTAAGAATATCTTAAAGATCTAATGAAGGTATGTCGCTTGGCAGAATGTGATGCACAACTAGAGAAGGAATGAGTAGCCACTATTTCACTCTGCAAGCAAAATGAGAGCAGAGATACAATTAAGCTTCTTACTTTTCCCCAAACTTTCAAAGTTATCGACTGATTCCTATAGGAACTTTTCAGATGATATATTGAGCTGAATATATTTTAAATGGGATCCGTCAAAATTTATCTGAGATTTCCCATAAATAGCTGTAATAAATGTGTCCATGTACCTCTTAATTAAAAACCTTTAAAAAATTCTACTTTGCTGTAAATCAGGTGGGAATCCATAAATTATGACACTTCTATTATACCGTCTACATAAACTCTTATTCTGTCTACCTACATATAATCTCAGAGAGAGAAATCCAGGAGTTTGTTATGCCTTGATGCTGATTTTTATTTGAAGGTCAATAGAGATGTCACAGTGTGAAGTTCAGGGGTTTTAAAAGAAACAGCAGGGAGGGTGATTGCAACACGGAGGTTATTAACTGTAGGCTCCTTGACCCCATCTTTATAGCTGACCCCTAAAAACTATAAAAATCCTCTAGTGATCTTTCTCTAATTATGTAGAAGTAAACCCTTGAATTGATCTACCTCCATGGTTTGTTTTTTCTTATTTTCCTAGTATCAAGGTCCTTAGAAATGTTAACTCTACTTGACATGAAATATTTTAATCCATGAAAACTATGAGTGCACAGCGACCTCCATTACTTTTCTTCCAGGACTAAAGAATTGGCAAGCCACTATTTTCTGTTTTAAATCCCAGGCAAACAATTTGACAGCACTTTCTGGTAACAAGAATCCTGATTACACAGAGACCCCATTCATGTCTCTTTACATTTAGATCAACATACTTTAATATTATCTAGGGCTTCCTGAGGAAAACTGGATTTACAGGAAATCTCAAAAGAAAACTCTTCCCCTTCACCACACTAATTTTTATACAGCTCAGTCACCATTCAAGTGTGACCACAATGTTGTTCCTATACAGTAAAACAAATAAACACAACACTATACAATGAAATTAACTATAAAACTATATAGTAATATTTAGCCAAAAGCATATAGGGAGAGGAGCTCCTATCCATGTGTAGTGCACAAACTAATGGGCATTTCCTAGTTTCGTTTAAGTGATTACTAAAAGAAAATACTTCGTTGTTAAAACTGCAAGTTCAGAAATAATTTAACTGTAGATTGAAACCATCTTTCAAAACATATGTCCCTTTTTTTAAAGTGGATAGTGAAGTAACAGAGTTCTAAGTAGGATTGTTTTCAGAGCAAATATCACTTTGTTATGAGGTATAAAAAAGATACCAGCATGCATCATCATCATCATCATCATCATCATCACCATTATTATTATTAGGAATTAAATATTATCAGCATAAGGAGAATACTTTCCTTTTCTACCACCATAAATTTATTTCAATAAATCAAGATTCCAAATTTGTATCTTTAGATCCTGACCAATCATGTATAATACAGCCTGGAGAGTATTTAGATGAAAGGATGATGTAGACTTTTGATTAAATCATGGTTGAAGTGGGAAATTTATTTCATTATTTATGTAATTAAATTGTCTACCATCTAAATCTTATCAGACTCTAGCCAGCTTACCAAATTTATGCAACACAAGCAAACATCACAGTTGCAGTCAATTAGAATAATGGTTCTAATTCAATCCTTAAACTAGTAAAGGTAACATCACCTGGCAACTATAAGGATAAGGGCCATCCATGTTTCAAGAGAGGTAAGCTGTTCCAAAAGAGAATAAATGTTTTGGAGAATTGTAGATGTCAGGTCCTCTCTGACCACATGCCTCTTCACAAGGTAATATGGGCAGAGATTATTATGAAAAAGCAATCCTGAACCGCATATAGCTTTATGGGTAACAACCTTGCTTTATACTCAGAAAGTGTCAACCCCACAATGTGGAACTGAACAAGAAACAACTCCATGGAACGTGTTCTGCTTTAACTGCTCCCCTTCTTAAGCCCATGTCACACTGGCCAATGGATGGAAAAAGGACACAGCGGACAAGCAAAATGTTCCATCCATTGTTATCCGCTCTCAAAAGGGGCAAAAATTTGCATAAGCAGAGCGGATAACACGGACGCGGGGAGAACGCAGGGCGGATGCAAAGCGGATGCGGAACGGAAGCCCAGCGGATAGAAGCGGATGGGAGCGGATGGCGCAACCGCAGGGCTTCCGGGGGGCCTCAGTGAAGCGGACGCGGAATGGATAAAGCGGATGCACAGCAGAAGCCTAACGGATGCCTGGCGTTAATTGCGCATGCGGGGGGGATGCATTGCGTCCGCCCCGTGGATATAATGGAAGCAGCTCGGAAGCAAGATCGCCATCAGATGGAAAGACCAGATTGCCGGACATGATTGCCTGCACTTTGCCTTGCCTGCCTACATGTCTGCCTGCCAGCCTGCTGCCAGCCTTGCTACCAGCCTTGCTACCAGCCTTGCTGCCAGCCTCCCTGCCAGCCTTGCTGCCAGGCCTGCCTGCAAGCCTTGCTGCCAGCCTTCCTGCAAGCCTGCTGCCAGCCAGTCTGCCTTGCCAGCCTTGGTGCCTGCCTTGCCTGCCAGCCTTGGTTGCCTGCCTTGGTGCCAGCCTTAGTGCCTGCCTGCCTGCCTGCCAGCATGTCCTGCCTGCCAGCCTTGGTGCCTCGCCTTGGTGCCTGCCTTGGTTGCGCCATTGGTCCTGCCTTGCCTGCCAGCATGCCTGCCTGCCCAGCCTTGGTGCCTTGCCATCCCTGCCAGCCTTGGTGCCGCCTTGGTGCCAGCCTTCCTGCCAGCCTTCCTGCCAGCCTTGGTGCCTGCCTGCCAGCCTTCCTGCCAGCCTTGGTGCCTGCCTTGGTCCAGCTTTAGTGCCTGCCTGCCTGCCTGCCAGCATGCCTGCCTGCCAGCCTTGGTGGCCTGCCTTGGTGCCTGCCTTGGTGCCAGCCTTGGTGCCTGCCTGCCTGCCAGCATGCCTGCCTGCCAGCCTTGGTGCCTGCCTCCCTGCCAGCCTTGGTGCCTGCCTTTGTGCCAGCCTTCCTGCCAGCCTTCTGCCAGCCTTGGTGCCTGCCTGCCAGCCTTCCTGCCACCTTTGGTGCCAGCCTTGGTGCCAGCCTTGGGCATTCCTTGCCAGCCCTCCCTGCCAGCCAGCAAACCCACAACCATTGCAGAAGCACATCAAGCCTCAGCCATCTGCTGCCAGCCCTGGCAAGAGGGACAGGGCTACCATCCCGCCCCCTGGCCCTCACTCTGGTTCTGCTGGGCTTCTGCAGCACGGGCTTGCTCTTCTGGGCTGGCACTTCTGCTGCTTTCTGCTTCTGGAGGAGCTGATGACAAGCACTCCAGCACCAGCCACCTCCACAGCAACCTGAACCCTTCACCCCTGGGACTGAGAGACAAGAGGAGTACCAGAGACCATCATTTTTGTCTTATAGCTTGTTGTTAATAAAGTCTATTTATGATTCACACATTTGCTTCATTTCTTTTTTTTTATAAAGTCTTGCTGGAAACTTTTAGAAATGGTTTAAGCCTTTGAATGCTTGTGGATGGGTAAGGATAGCTTTGGGATGGGTTAGGATACCTGTGGGATGAGTAATAGCTGTGGGATGGGTTAGGATAGCAGTGGGATAGATAAACCTCAGTGCAAGCATAGTGGGACTGTATGGTCCACCCTCCCAGGTGCCACACCTACGGCCTTATTTAAAAACGCCCTGTTACATTGTAGGCCAACCAAACATACACCGGGGGGGCCCAAAAATTCTTCCCAAATCCGTGTGTGATGAGACAGGCTGAAGGAAGGCATCCATTAAGCATCTTACCATCCTGTCTTGCCACTCCACTGCTCCAGCTGGGAGTTGCACCAGTGTTTCAGCGAGGTTGCGCTGCTTCTCCCCTCCACGTGAAGCTTTGTTGGGGCCTTGCACATCACAGTGTCTATCAGGTTTAGTCCTTGCCTCCATTCCCCAGGCTCCATGTCCCCATTGCCTTGTTGACGGTCCACAAGCCTGTTCTGCAAGACTGGCGTAGCAGGTGCACATGAGATTGTGCAGGATGCACAAGCTTCCACGATGCTCCTCACAGTCTGTGGCGATGCTGCATGGTGGTGAGAAGTACCTGGAACCTGTTGGCCAGGAGGCCAGCCCGGATGCCAAGGTGTTCTCCACCACCCGCCTTGCCCTGGACAGCCTGTAGTTGAAGATCCTCTCTTCACGGGTAGGAGTCTGGAAGTGTAGGGCTTCATGAGTAGGTTGTGAGGGAAAAGGCGTCATCCCCCAGATGAAGTAGGGCACATCTTGTGTGTCGTTGGGCAGGGTTCTGTGATCTTGAAAGCCCACCATGAGGTTGCCTTCCAGCCCCTCCTTGAGTGACTGGCGTTGTATAACCTGGGCATTCTGAAGATGAACCGCTGCCTGAAGCATCGATGTACATGAACTTGTAGTCAGCATCGACCATGGCGAAGAGGATGATGCTGAAGGAAGCCCTTGGAGTTGAAATAAGTGGAGCCTGAGTTGGTTGGAGAATTTGCAGGCCACGTGCTTGCCACTTATGGCTCCAACGGTGCGGGCGAAGTTCCACTTTCTGATACCACTGCTCTGCAAACTTTCTTTCCAGCCTTCTTCAGTGGAGGTGCGTACTGGAAGAGCTCCTCCTTGTATTCTTCGATGATGGCCTGCACCACATTCTCTGACCACAATGCTGATTGGTGTTTGGATGCACCCTCCAGCCGCACTGCATGCCTCCTGTAGGTGGTCCCTTGATGGCCAGGTGGTGCAGAGTGAGTGCCACTTGAGCCCAGGTACCAGCTGGGCCAGTAAGCTCGTGTTTGCCTTGGTCAACCTGGGTGTTCAGGCGCTGCACAACTTCATCAAACATGGCTGAGGCATCCTCATGAAGTTCTGGAATGCCTGAGTGTCTTCATTCCTGAGCTCCACCATCAGCTTTGTTGTGCAGTCCATCTTCTGCTTCTTCTGGCAAACCATCTTTCGGATCCAGACTCTTTTTGGTGTCTCCTTTTCTTCTCGCAGTAGAGTTCACAGAGCCTGCTGATGGCTTCGCCACTGTTTGCAGAATGAAGGTGGCTGCCGAAAGGACTTTTGTTACAATCCACGTTGGAACATGAATGGATGCATGTGGAAGAGGAAGAGCCAGATGAAGCTGCAGAGGTCTGCACCACTAGGCTGCCCTGTTAGTGAAAGTGAGATGCAGGTGAGTTGCTCCCCCTTTTTATAGGCAGTATAGGTGTCCGCTTTGCATCCTCTAGGCATCCTCTAGCATCCTGCAGACATCCTTAATATCCGAGATAGGTCCCCTCACGCGAACGTTTTTCCATTTTAAACGCTTTGTTTCCGCTTGGCATCCGTTCTGCATCTGTTCCGCTTCCTCCCTGCATCTGGGGGATGTGAGTTGCGCGGATGCGCAGCGGATGCCTAGCGGATAGGTGATGCGTAACCGATGCGTAACGGATGCCATAGCGGATGCATAGAAGATGCAGAACTGACGAACTGGATACATTTTCCGTGCAAAAGTTTTAGGCAGCCCAAAACTTTTGGAGTGGATGAAAACGTCAATAAACGCGATGCTGGACGGATAGAGAGGAAGCAAAACGGAGGCAGTGAGCCTACATCGCAAAGTTATTCTTCAAACGGATGGCAAGGTTTTTTGTCCATTTTACATCCTCTTTGCATCCATTGGTTCACTGTGACATGGGCTTTAGACTCATGTGGACTGGTGGTGTCTGTTTGTCTAACATGTTTGGGCTTTGCTCCTTGCTGCTTTGGTAATGGATCTCTTCTCTCTCTATCAAGGGCATCTTCTTTGGTGTTTACAGAAATCTACAGGTAACCAGTGCAACTCCCTCCATACCTATAGAAGTATATCATGGCATGAGTGACGCTACATTTTGGGACAGGTTATCTTCCAGGGGAGCCCAACTCGAGATTTTGTTTTGCTGGTCTCAGGTATGGCTTGGTAGAAATACAGAGTCCAGGTATTTGCCTTGATTAGCTATACATATTTATTCAGCTGAATAAAGATGGGCCCTTCAAAGCAAGGGGGAACCCTGAACACACTGTGGCACTCACATTTATATGTTTGCTAAGATGTTTACTTAATTATACAGAGAAGCTGGCACTCTATAGAGAAGATAAAGAAGCAAATAAATAGTCAACCATTTCCCTTGGTGGTACCTCAGAAACATTGGGTGTTTCCTGAGGAACTTTCCATGACCCTGAAGGTCTGCTGAGGTAATGGTGTCAATTTCACATATGTTCCCTCAAGGCTGTCATAAGATTCCTGATAAACAATACTATTAAGAGAAAGAAACTAAGTAATAGAAAGTCCTTGCTTGGTGACTGCATCACTTAGTGACCAAAGTTATGACACTGATTCAGAAATAACATATTTATGACCTTTGAAGTATTCCTCAGTCATATGATCACATTATAGTCATTAGCGATAACTATATTAATGATAAGTGGGTGCAATGCTCAGTGGTTAAGGATTCTGAACTTATCAGCTGGAAAGCTGACAGCCCATTCCTGGCCACAACTTCTGTCTACCTTGCAGTTCAAAAGCATGCAAATATGAGCAGATAAGTTAAAGATTCCCCTCGCGCATAGGTGCTAGTTGTTTCTGGCTCTAGGGGGCAGTGCTCATCTCCATTACAAAGCCAAAGAGACAGCGTTATCCAAAGACATATCTGGGGTCATGTGGCTGATATGAGTAAATGCCAAAGGCACACGGAACACTTACATTTCCACCCAAGTGGTCCCTATTTTTTTACTTGCATTTTTACATGCTTTCAAACTGCTAGGTTGGCAGAAGCTGGAACAAGGATCAGGAGCACACTCCTTTACACGGTGCTAGGGATTCAAACCACTGAACTCCCAACCTTTCTGATCGACAAGCTCAGTGTCTTAGCCGCTGAGTCACCGCGTCCATTATGAGCAGATAAATAGATACAATTTGGTGGGAAAGTAATGGCATTCTGTGCTCCTTAGCATATAGTCATGCTGGCCACATGACCATAGATGTATCTTTGGACAATGCTGGATCACTTGGTTAAGAAACAGAAATGAGCACTGCCCCATAGAGTCAGACATGACTGGCTAAGGGAAATATTTACCTTAATATTAACTATATTGTCCACTAGCAAACAAGGAGTAGTTCATTTTAGTACTGCTTATAAAAAATACCTGTTGCTGATCAACACTACATTTTTCTCTTATTCTGATTTGGTCTTCTCCCAAATCGGTTGACGAGTTTTATCATAGCTGTAATTTTAAGGTACACTGCACACTGAAACGAAAACTTTACTAAAATGCATTACATCAAATCTTGTTTCTGTTGAATAAACTTTAGGGGAAATCAGGCTGGTTCCTTGTGAAACTCTTTCTCTTATATTTTCTTGCTCGAGCGTGCTTGTCTCCATTTATTCAAAGTGAAAGAGATGAATATGGAAAACATATTCATTTTAACATTTGAGTTGTCAGCCTGCCTCTTGCAGTCCATTTTCGGAGTCTAATGATAACATTTGTTCAATGAAATAGCCCTTTCTGTTAATCTACATTTTCTGATTGGATTAGTAATAATGGAGACTCTCTGTGGTGATTGAGAATAAAATGTTAAATGCCTGGTTCTTCAAGCGGCTGATATGGTAAGCATTCAACACTACTGAATTACCATGTTGTGCGAGGACAGGAGACACATGAAGAATAATCTATGCTGTAGATTAGTGACAAAGGAGGAACTTGATTACCAGCAGCTGCTGTCACCATGCTTTTTGTTCACAAAGAATTCCTATTGTGTGTCCAGTGCAGCAGCTGGGTCACAGTCCAACAAAACCCACTATTATGTAGGTCTGCTCTACTCCCACTTTTAGGAGAGTTCAGGAACTAAACCTGTGATCTTCTGAGTGTAAAACATTTAGCAGGACTTCACCTTCTGGATTCGTCCTTTGTCAGAATAGAATAGAACAACAGAGTTGGAAGGGACCTTGTAGGTCTTCTAGTCCAATCCCGTGCCTAGGCAGGAAACCTACACCACTTCAGACAAATGGTTAGCCAACATCTTTTTAAAAAATTTCCAGTGTTGCAGCATTCACAATTTCTAGAGTAAAGTTGTTCCACTGATTATTTGTTATCACAGTCAACAAATAATCAACCTTGTTATCAACCTTAGTTCTTGGTTGCTTCTCTCCTTGATTGGTTTCCATCTGTTACTTCTTGCCCTGCCCTCAGATGTTTTGGAGAATAGCTTGACTCCCTCTTCTTTGTGGCAGCCCCTGAGATATTGGAACACTGCTATCATGTCTCCCCTAGTCCTTCTTTTCATCAAACTAGACATACCCAATTCCAGCAACTGTTCTTTATATATTTTAGCCTCCAGTCCCCGAATCATCTTTGTTGCTTTTCTCTGGACTCTTGCTAGAGTCTCAACATCTTTTTTACATCGTGGTGACCAAAATTGGATACAGTATTCCAAGTGTGGCCTTACCAAGGCATTATAAAGTGGTATCAATGCTTCATGTGAGATTGATTCTATCCCACTGTTTATGCAGCCTGGAACTATGTTGGATTTTTTGGCAGCTGTTGCATGCTGCTGGCTCAATAAAGCCAGGTATTAATAATAACCAGAACTGACAGTTTCTAACAGATGTTCCAATGTATAGATCCTTATAAATATAATGTATCTGAAAAGGAAATGGTAATAACTTCAACACATATATGCAAACACAAGTGTGCGTGCACACCTACGGGGGAAGGAGGGAGGGAGGGAGGGAGAGGGAGAGAGAGAGAGAGATTGAAAGCTGCAGTTTTTAGTATTCTCCCTGTCAGAAAAATAGCTCTTCCAACTTGTAAAAATAATTAGTTCCAAGCAGTTTGATTTCCCCTTCCCCCCTGTTACAATCAAATTCATACACAGGAAAACCTTGGAAATGGTGATCATTCCCCTTGATACCCAGAGTTTAATCAGGAGTTACGCGCAAGGGTGTGCATTGAATTAACGAACCCATTTCATTTGGTTAATGTATGTTTTTAATGCAATTTAGGATGAGATGGAGAAATTGACAGTAGAAAGTGCCAGGGATTTACCCCCTTTTCCACCTGCTAATTCCATGCTTCAGATTACCATTGCAAGCTTGCATTTCCATCAAATACCCAACTGAAGCTTTGTATGGTGAGAAAGAGGTTGCAGCGGCCAGAAAAATAGTGAGTAGGAATAGAAAATGGGGGAAAGACAAGAATTTGAATGCATTGCTCTGTTCTCAATTATGAAAACTTTCCAACTTAAACTTGACAGTTTTTCATTATTATTTTGGATAATTTCATATCTATCTATCTATCTATCTATCTATCTATCTATCTATCTATCTATCTATCTATCTATCTATTCTATCTATCTATCTATCTATCTATCTATATGTGCTGTTTAGCTTCCTTCGGGTATTATCCCACGTCATTGTAGTTCTGTTAAAGTTGTAGTAACGTTTCAGCAGAATCTCATCTGCCACCATCAGGCTTCTGTATGGAAGTGTGTCTCACAGTTCCTCTGTTTCAATTTGAGGCTGGTCTATTCTAATTGGCTATTAGCCTGGGTCTGTGTTCATTGGACTTGGAGTTTGATTGATTGGTGTTTCTGGTTTCTTCTGTCTGTTTTGTGGCTTTGATTGGCTGGCAACACTTCTTCTTGTGTTGGAGGCTTTCAATGCAGCTTGGCACTGTGTGAAAGGAATATATATATATCTGTTCAGCTTCCTTCGGGTATTATCCCAGACGAACTCATACAGAAGCCTGGTGATGGCAGATGAGATTCTGCTGAAACGTTGGTACAACTTTAAAAGCACTACAATGACATGGAATAATACCCGAAGGAAGCTGAACGCCTACATGTAAAATACCCACGAAAAACTTAAAACACACACACACACACACACACACACAAGCATATACACACACATACATATATAATGCTGATGTATGATATATATATATATGGTTGATGTCATAGTGTCCTTACATTGTTACCTGTTTCCTCTTTGGCTTTGTTGGTAATAAACTCTCCCCCCCAAACCTCAATGTTTTGAATATTTAAATTTAATATTGACTGCTACTTCTGGAAAGTAGTAATAATCTTTATAGTTTATTTTGACTTATATTACCTATAATTATTTTTCATTCTTATGTGATGAGGAATAAGGAGCCACACTGAATATCTGAACATTTGATGAATCTTTAAAAATCTCCTCCTCCTCCCTCTCCCCCTCCCTCCTTCTCCTTCTCCCTATTTTCCAGAAAGTGAGAATTGCTCCTTAAATGGTATTGCAGTATGAGAAGAATGATGTCTCAGCAAACATGAGAACAAATGACAGTGCTATCACCAATGAGACAATATATTCTTTTAAAATATACGAAACAAACCATGCCATATCCTGTGACAGTTAAGTCTTACAAATGAAACAGCCTTGCCTCCTACCCCCAAGTAGTTAACTCATTCCAGGAGATAGCAAAGAATTCCCTTTGAATTCCCTTTATGAATTGCCTTTGAAAGGACAGGAGATAAGTAATAACAACATGAAGAAATATCCATGTGCTGTGGAGAGAGAGAGAGATCAGTTTATGTTCAAAAGTCCTGATGCTAAAACTTCTACTTTGCAAATTCAGCTACTTTGACATCTCCCTTCACAGCTTAAGATCTACAAGTGTGTCCTTTCATATAGCTGGTCTTTGGTTTTATATTGCTGCATTAATATTGCCATCCAGAGCAATATAGGAGAAAGAAACATATCTTTTAAAATTAGCAATTGACTTTCCCCAGGCTACAAAAAATGAAAAAAAAAAGTCAGTTGCGAACCCTCTCTGCTCTTAAGGCTTTGTCAGCCATGTAATAGATGTACGACACAGTAATAAGTGTCGTATGGGTGATTTCCCTTTAAGTAATTTCCTCTTTGACTCCAAATGAAACTAGCAGAAATTGTCTAAGACTACAATCAAGTATTATGTTACATGCATGGCAGGAGTGAAAAAAATAATCATAAACTTTCTTACAAGTTAATAGGGGATGATACAATTTGCACTGAAATGCAGGTATTTTGGTTAGTTATGCAGGAATTCATAGGAGAACATTTAGCAGTATGCACATGTTAAATGAGAACAAGAAAAAAAAACATCTTTAGAAGCATGTTTAAGAAGATGTAAAGCATCTTTAGAAGATATAAAGGTAAAGGTTCCCTTTGCACATATGTGCTAGTAGTTTCTAGTGGGCGGCACTCATCTCCATTACAAAACCAAAAGCCACCGCTGTCCAAAGATGTCTCTGTGGTCATGTGGCCGGCATGACTAAACACCAAAGGTGCATGGAATGATGTTACTTTCCCACCAAAGTGGTCCCTATTTTTCTACTTGCATTTTTTACATGCTTTTGAACTGCTAGGTTGGCAGAAGCTGGGACAAATAATGGGAGCTCACTCTGTTACATGATGCTAGGGATTCGAACCACCAAACTGCTGACTTTTCTGATTGACAAGCTCAGCATCTTAGTCACTGACCCACCATGTCCCTTTTGGAAGCATAGAATAAAAATAATGCACAAACAAATGAGTTTATTCTCCTTAAATGAACTCTGACAATATATTTCTACAAATGTATCTGCCTTAAAACAGTTGGAATATATCCTACATTTTTTCATCTTAAATAGCATCTTCTTCTGTCCCAGTCAGAAAGAACTTATATGGAAATTTCAATCAGAATAGACCTGGAAGGGAAGTCTTCTAGTCCAACCCCCTGTTCAAATAAGAGATCCTATAATATTTCAGACAGGTGGTTGTCCAGTCTTTTCTTAAAAATCTCCAGTTATGAAGCACCCACAATTTCTGAAAGCAAGCCATTTCACTGGTTGATTGTCCTCAGTGTTAGGAAATTTCTCCTTAATTCAAGGTTGCTTCTCTCCTTGAGTAGCTACCATCTATTGTTTCTTGTCTTGCCTTCTGGTGCTTTGAAAAATAAGTTGACCCCTTCCTATTTGTGGCAGCCCCTCAAATACTGGAATACTGTTATCATGTCATCCCTAGTCCTTTTCTCTAGACTGGCCATACCCACTTTCTGCAACCATTCTTCAGATGTTTTGTTTCTTGGCCCTTAATCATTGTTGTAGTCCTTCTTTGCACTTTTTATCTAGTTTAATCCAATCTAATATAAATTTACATGCTCTAAATGGAGTTTTCTTCAACCTCAGTGCTTATTAGTTATATCACATAGTATTAGTTATTTGCCATCAGAAGGTTGTCTCTGATGAGTTCTGGTTTGCAGGGCTTTGGAGTTCCGATTTGCAGAGCTTCGGTGGCAGGCAGGAATCCGCAATCGTGCATGGTTTCTGCCTGGGCTTGCCACTGGAGCACCCTGAGCCAGCTGGCTTCAGGGCTAAGGCACCCCGTAGAGGTGGTGAAGATAGGGGGGGGGGAA
>BHFT01055572.1:0-20327 GCA_004320025.1 Laticauda laticaudata | reverse complement strand
GGATTGAATTATTTAATTATTAAATATATGGTAGGATTGAATCTTTTCAGCTATGTTTGTGACGGCCACTAAATAACAAGACTTAACTCTAAAATGAAAACAAAGTTAGTCCATTGCAGAAGAAAATAAAAATGCCAACATATAGTCAATATCCTATTATTTACCTGGACTTTTCTCACACCCCCTGGAATATTGTCTCGCACCCCTAAGAGGTGCAAGCACCCAGGTTGGGAACCCCTGATCTCAGATGTTTTGGAGGCCTTTAGTTGGTTTGTGCACTACAGTGATGCCATGTACTGTAGTTGTAATAGTCAGTTGATGGTTTCTGAGATGTTGGTATGGCAGCATTATCCTTTTTAAGTTTGTGTTGGTTGTAATTTAGTAGATTGAGTAGTCAGGCAGTTTTTTATAAAGTTACCTAGGTATCCACTTTGTTGGAAGATGTTGTATAGACTATCTGATTCTTTTTTCCAATGTTCAGAGTTGCTGTGTTTGTGCTCATCTAAATAGTATTCTTATACAGCTTCTCTTGGGGGAGGTTGGATTTTTACTTTGGTAGTGGAACATTTGGTTGGTGTGGGTAGTTTTATGATAGACTTCTGTTTCTAATTTGCCATCACTACCTTTATTGATGAGGATATTCAGGAAAGGTATCATTGTGGTTTTCTTCTTCTCTTGTGAATTTTATTCCTTGGAAGATGTTGTTGATAGTTTCATGTGTTTTCTCTAGTTGGTCCTTTTTATTATGATAAAGGTGCCATCTCTGTACTGGTTCCATATTTTAGATTATTAGCTTGGGAGTGCTATAGATTCAAGGTGTTGCATTACAGTATCTGCTATAAGACTTGAAAGCCATAATCCTATGAGTGTTCCTTTGATTTGTTGGTATATTTGTCTGTTAAACTGGAAGTATATGGTTATAAGTTAGTAAAGGTTATAAAGTCCATGATTCTCTGTATTTCAATCCAGGGGTATTTGGTTAGGCCTGGTGTGCTATGTAGTAGTGCTGTCATGGATTCCTTTTCTAGTTCTGGGTCTATGGATATATAGACTATGTGACATCAAATGAGACCATGAAATTCATCTTCTATACAACTGGATCAAACTAGACAACCAAATCAAGAGAACTTTCAATGCCCTTACCAAGAAAGGTCAAATCACTAAAGAACAGTAGTAGATGAAATAGCAGGGGACCTGTCCTCCCATGCTCTATGGACACCCCAAAACACACAAGCCAGACATACCTCTCCATTCAATTGTATCGTTACTTACAACATTGTTAAAGAACTGACAAAAAAGCTTGGACAACTCACAGAGAGAAGTAAATATTCCATCAACTTCCCACTACAATGCCTCCAAAGAATCAAAGACCTAACTGTAGATGAAGATGAATTTTTCAGCTGTTATTATAAGACTTCTTCCCACCTCGTAAGACCAAAACAACAAAAACACTCATTTCTTTTATAGATAAGAGTATAAATAGTAGAAACATTTCTCAGGTTTGATTAACACTTCTCAAAAGAACCAACTGGAAAATCTAATATAAAGAAATGTACTATTTTATATATTCTATATGGTATTCTATTGTATATATTCTATACAGGTAATCCTCGACTTACAATTTATTTAGTGACCATCTGAAGTTACAGAAAAAAGTTACAGGAAAAAACAGAAAAAAGTGGCTTATGACTATTTTTCATTCTTACAACTGTTGTAGCATCCCCATAGTCATGTGATGAAAATTTGGACACTTGGCAACTGGTTTATATTTATGACAGTTGCAGTGTCCTGGGATCATGTGATCACTTTTTGCAACCTTCTGACAAGCAAACTCAATGGGGAAGCCAAATTCACTTAACAACTATCTTACTAATTTAACAACTGCAATTCACTTAATAACTATGGCAAGAAATGTTGCAAAATGGGGCAAAACTCACTTAACCAGAGTCTCCTTAGCAACATAAATTTTGGGCTCAATTGTGGTTGTAAGCTGAATACTTTACAGAATTCTAAATATATGTCAGATAACATCTTAATATATAAACATAATATTTTATATTAAATATAAATGTTTAATATTAGATTTTCCAACTGAAACTTTTAAGAAGTACCATTAAGAAGTAAATTTCAAGTCACAGCACATCTCAAGCACCAGATAAGCATACCCTATTAATTTTGCATATTAAAAAAACAGCACTTTGAAATAGTTATATTCTTTATCTTACCAAAATAATTCAGAATTAGTAAAAGAACAAGGAATAAAACTTAGTTCAATGACAAACACTGGAAGGACTTCATGATTTCACAAGAAAATAACTTTTTTCTGTGACTCTACAATTTTTTTCATACTATACAGATAGCTAGGAGAAATTAAATAAAGTAATGAACACCTTACCTCCTAACAAAAGATTCAAATGCTTGAATGCAGTATTCTCGAAGTTCATCATCATCTATGTTGCAAAATTTTACTACTAAAGGGATAATTTTCTCAAGATATTCACCTGATGGTAGAAAAGTAAAAATATAATTATGAAATGTTTAACACTTCACATGAAAATGAGAAAGATTGCAGTATTATATAAATTTATTTACCTATCCTATGACCCGCTTGCCTACTGATGGCAGCAATACATTGTATATAGGTTCTTGTTGTTGACATGGAATCATTTTTTGATAGCTCGGTCAAGAGATGTTCAATGAGGTCCACAAACACTATGTTACCACAGCTCATAACAAGATGACCAAGAGCAATGATGGTTCTTTTTCTCACAGCAAGCCTTGGACTAGTTAGCTGAGGAAGCAGACATGTCAGAATAGAAGGATGGAAGTTCACAAGCAGTCCTCCTTGCCTTAAAACATTAAAAAAAAACAGGGAAAAGAGCCAATATAACAAATTATATTCTCAAGACATTTTTGAAATAGGCAAACATGAACAGGGCAGTTTGCAGAAATACCGCCTAAGAGCATCTTTAATGTCTATGTTTACCTGCTCAACATGTCAGCCATGATGTCCAAAGCCTCTAACTGAACAGACACATCCTCTTGTTTTGCAATAGCACTAGTAAGTCGTCCAGTAATTTTTTTACAAACATTAGCTGCTAATGCAGAGCCTGAAAATCAATACAATGTCATCAATATTAAACTAGTAATTATTGGTAAAGATCTGTAATATTTCCAAAATAAAATGCTATTCATTTTGTAATACATGTAATTGAATAAATTATATAACAAATCTAATTTTATTTCCTACAAAAGGTATAAGCATAAGTGCATAGCACACAAAACAACAGATCACATGCATGTGAATTTATACACAACTTCTTACTGAAACTTCCAGTTATAACTCAGATCTTTTCGAGAACGATCTAGAAAAGAATATTAGAACACCATGCTGGTAAAACTAAGTGGCATCATGTACAAATTATTTTACAAGCTGGACCAGACAAAAAACTTTTTCTTCTCTCTTGTTCCCCCCTCCTTTACCAGATTATTTGTTCTTTTAAATACATAAAAATAGCACTATACCTAATGTCAAAAATAAGAGAATTATGACATCATACAAATTAAGTTTTACAAATCAATTATAAATTGCAAATATATGGGACTGCATAAGTGAGCCATGTTATTCTCACTGATGTTTGTTATTTCATTTGAAGAATAATGGCACAGAAGCAGCAATACTTTTGCAATTTTTAATATTCACTATTAACTGTCAGATATTCTCAGGATCTCAGGAAAATTGTTAAATAAAATTAGATTAGTCACGATGAATTATGGATACTTTCCATTTGAAATTGATGTTAATTTGCCCATTTCTATTAATTTCATTTTCTAAAAGTACTATCACAAACACATTAATACTAGAACAAGAAGGATAATTTACTCCTTTGAAAGTGTTTTTTTATTTAAATGATCAAGAAACTTTTTTCCCGTAAGAGAGATAATTCACATATCAAGTATATGGTGCAAAGCAGATACATTCAAATTAGAATTTTACCATTTATACAACAGGATAAGTGTCGTGTCATATCCAAATTTGGATGAAAATTTGTGTGATTTAACATCAAAGACAAACATTGTTTTAACTGTTGGTCAAGCTGATAGCTAGGATAATGTGACTAAGTAAGCAGAAGAGTAAGAGCAGATGAGGATGACAAAATCTTTAATTACAAAGTATCTATCTCATAATGGCTCATATGGGGATACTGAGAGAAATGAAGTTTTTGGTAAAGGCAATTTAGATGCACTACTACCATGTTTCTCCAGCAATACGGCCTCCACCAATAGGAAGCCCTACCATGTTTTATAGGCAATTTATAAAATCGAATTAAGCCCCACCCCCAAATTAAGGCCCATATTAAACATGCGAAATGGGGGGAATGGTGGGGGGGGGCTTGCATTTAGGAAGTACTTGCATGCCCAGATATGGTGCTGCCTGCGTTGGTAGGGCACTTCATACCGGGAGACCTGCCGCCGTTGTTTTTCCTTCTCCCTTGCTGCTGTGGCGTTATAGGAATGCCGCGGCGTTTGACGTAGCCACGTGCGGCCAGTCAGGGCTCCTCCCTGCAACCGGAGCCCTGAGGAGACACTTGGCTTCAGGCGCTCCCGTTGCCGCCTTCCAAGTGAAGGTGCTCGTCCGAAAGGATCTCTCCCTCTCTCTCCCCACAAGGTCAACGTCTGCACTGCGGCTGAGGAGGAGGCTGCCGGGAAGGAGGGCCCACCTGTCAGCTGTGCTGGGTGCCCCAGGCTAAGCTGACAGGCGGGCCCTCCTTCCCGGCAGCAAAGCTCTCACCAAGGCAGCGAGCGCCTCCCCACCGGACCCTCCGCTCATCCCCCCAGGGCTGCGCCAGAGCCGTGTGGGCTGGGCAGAGCCAGGAAAGCGAGCCGCGGGTACATGCATGCCTCCTCCTGCCCCTCATTCCCAAATCTCGCCCAGGCAAGCAGCACTTCGCTCGCTCTGCAAAGCCGCGGCTTCCTCACCTCTCAGCAAGCAGAAGGAACCGGCTGCAGCCTCCTTCTCCTCAGCCACAGCACAGATGTTGACCTTGCGGGGAGAGAGGGAGAGATCCTTTCGGGTGAGCGCCTTCCCTTGGAAGGCGGCGACAGGAGTGCCTGAAGCCAAGTGTCTCATCAGGGCTCCGGTTGAAGGGAGGAGCCCTGATTGGCTGCACGTGGCTGCGCCAAACATCGCGGCGTTCCTCTAATGCCACAGCAGCAAGGGAGTAGGGAAAGCAACGGTGGCGGAAGGTCTCCCGAACCCCAAGCTGTCGCTGCCCACCCACCCAAGGGGGGGAATTAAGTCACCCCCCAAAAAGACGGCCTAGCCATTTTTTCGGGGGTAAAAAAAAAATAAGGCCCGGCCTTACAATGTGAGAAACACGGTATAGACTGCTGTGGGTGAAATTTCATGTCACAATGTACGCTCACAAATGTCACACAGTTCAGGCAGTGTGTGTTATTAAAAATGAGCTGAGTTATAATGAAGCATAAATTTGAAGCATAAATCCTGGGCCATGCTGCACAACACAACTATGTCACACAATATCATATGGATAATATTAATCAGGGACGAAAATATCTATCGGCTTATTTTTTTAACTCTTCCTGTTTCCTCTCTTGAAACAGAAAATTCAAGCTGGAAATTAAAACTGTAATATAAAGATACTTAAACACCAAAGAGGACCGATTACAAATCAAATATTTAAAAATAAAATAATTATTTGTTAGAACTTCATTTGTATTGAGATTGACTGACTAAAATCAAGCAAGATAATAATGAATGATCAAGAAAAGGAAATAAGAAAGATTTACCGCTAGATGCAGGAGGAAGTTCTCCAATAACCGTTTTTAGACCAATGCTTGAAATATCACGTAGCTGCTCTTTGTCAGAAAGCATGTTAGTACAGAGAGTATCAACAATTGTCTCTACTTGGTATTCTTTCACTTTACTCACCAGGGGTCCAAGACTGCAATGAAACCAAAACAATTTAAATTGTAATTGAAAATGTTGAAATATTTATTCATTTATATTTATAAATAAAACTTAAGTTACACATCAACACAAAGCTTTGTTTCCCTTCATTTAAATCAACCAGTTTCAAATCAAAGAATGTATTAAATATGCTTCTCTTTGCATATTTCCATTTGCTTCTATTGTATATAGATATTAAAGTTATTATTTAGTTACTGATTGGTCAAAGGTAATCATTTCAAGAAAAAAAGGGAGCATTGTCAAAAATATATTTGTTAAATTTCTTTAGTGAATACCAGAGTATACATTATGTAATTTTGTGGGTTTCACAAAATAAGTTTTATTATGAAAATAGTACTGGTAGTCATTGCTTAATTATGGCATTTGGACCAGAAACTCCATCACTAAGTAACATGGTCCTAAAATATACTGAAGAAAGCAATGACCAGTTTCATATTTTTACAAAAAAACAACAACAACCCCAAACCCATAGAAATGTCTATAATGTTACCAATAATTGAATGTGACTTGAAGGAGACTACTTTAGAATTACAATTTATTGGAAATTTTTATACCAAATATTTGGGGGCTGTAGACTGTATCTGAGACAGATAAACAAATTAGGTAGCTATGTGTAATTACTCAAATCTAAAATAGAAAATGTGCTTCGGCGGGTACACAGGCATTAACACTGTACCTGCTGCCATTTTTTAGGATAAGTTCATAGTTGACTGGATGCAAGTTTTTGTTAAGAAGGCATATCCTGCAGTCACTTCCTGAATGCAATTGTCAATCTCCATCATATGAAAAGAAACCATATTTTTATCTCAAATCTGAAGAATAGCATTCTCTAATAGCTTTTAAAATCAAACATGCATATATTTTTAACATTAGCATAAATCAAGCAAACAAGCATTCACAATTTTTTGAATGCAGCTAAGAAATGTATCATAATTGAAAGAAATACTTATTTTAGTAACTTTGCCAAGATTTTGTATGAAGCCAAGAAACTGACATTTACCAATACAGGCAAGCAATTAAATTATTTTGTAAAATAAAATCTAACAAAAAATAAATCATAAAAGAGAACTTATTAGCAAAGCCATTCATTTTGCTATTTTCAAATTATTACATTTACAACTGTCATTTTCTACAACAGAGACTACTGAAGAAACAGGCTGTTCCATAAATACTTATCTTATGTCAAGTTTAAATACTATCATGGAAAAACAGAACCGTGGTAAATTGATTATCTTGGGAAATATTAAAATTATTTAACAATGAATTTGTAGTAAAATCACTCAATGAAAGTTTATGTAATTCATGATTAATGATTAATTCAATTTGAATGTTTATTTAACAAAACCATTTTTATTCAAAGATAAGTTTTGTTCCCATTTTTATTTTTATATAATTAACTATCATTACTTCTAAGAAATCATAATTCTTAGAATAAGGAAGATACCTGTTTTTTCTTCGGTATAAATAAATGTAAGGTTTCCACATTTTTATAGAAGTTAAACTTTTTTAAAAAATCTATATTATGTTTACAATGACAAAAAATCCATATGTAAAAATGTGTAGACCTCTGATTTATAGGTGATATATCTATTCTCAGAATACCCAGGCCAATCCACGGTTGTAAATAAGTCAATGGGAATTTTTTCTATGAAAATCATTTGTTTTATTGTATCACTACTTCTGGATTCAAATAATTATTTTTCTTTTATGCAATAGTCAATTACTATCCTGTTAGCTAATTTCAAAATGACTGCAACTTCTCATGTCAACAAATAGAATTTTATGTCTTTCTGTAGACCATATGCAAGTATTATTTGGTTCTGTTATATTATATATTAAAAGGAATTACATTTAATTCTCCATTAGTAACAACTATAATCGGATATTGACCTTCAAAGAGATGAGTAGGAATGAAATGAACATCTTTGTTTCCCTTTGTAGTATGTAAGATTTGACTGAAGTTTATAAAACTATCAATGACAGTATGTGGATGTAAATATATACATACATTTCCAGTGAAATTGGATTCAAAAGACAGTTCAAAATAATCAACATAGATTCATACATATTATATCAAAACTGCTTCAGAGGAAAAAAAGAATATCTTGTTATCTCTTACCATGTAATGTTGGAGACTGTAAGGTCACTGGGCTTTCCTGACTTGCTCATAGAATAATGACAAAACAAACAAACAAACCAACTCATATTTTCTCAGTATAAATCAAGACAATTGGAATGCCTGATCAGAAAATACATACCATTTGACTGCTAAATTTTGCACTTCACCGTTTTTATCTTCCAGCAACTTCAAAATCATTTTCACAACCTTCCTTTCACTATCATCATCTAACTTGATAGAATCCTTTTGTAGTTCAGTCATCAAGTCATTTGTTGCCATAAACCTTTTTTTTTTAAAAAAAAAGTCATTTTAGTTAGCCATCACTTTTACTTCAATCTAATAATTAACAATCTCAATAGCTTCAAATACGTTAGACTTTATGAGAAATAATATAATATACAATTCTGGAAAAAAGATTTCATAATAGAATGAAAAAATGGGGGAAAAGCATGTTAGATCAAACTAATCTCCTCTCATCTGCAGAAGACCACCAACTGTCATAAAACTGAAGAGAAAAAGAAGGCAAAGATAACATTAAATATCTATTTTTGTTCAACTTTTCAACCACCTTTCAGCCTAAATCCATTAAGTAAATATCAGCAATAGAAAGAAAAAAGACATTAGCTATTTAGCTATCCAGGTAAATAGTAAACTGAAAGATTAATTATATCTGAAAAATTGACTAGTTCATCATGTTACTAGCAAAATAATAATAATCACAAAACCAGAGAACTGGAATAGATCAAACAGAGTCCATGTATTTGTTTTGAGGCATCAGTTTAAATCAGTGTTTTTCAAACTACGTATGGAACTTTAAGATGCTGGCTAGGGAATTCTGGGAGTTAAGATCCAAATACCTTAAAGTTCCCAAGTTTGAAAAACACTAGTCTAAACTAAAGCACTAAGTCAGATATGTATCTGGCATCTATTTTAACACATCCAGCTATTTTAAAGGAAGTCTACCACTCCTTCATTAATCTGTTTCGTTCTTACATTCCTATACATATTCCATTTATTTCACCATCCTTATATATTACTTACACATTAAATTTTAGATAATTCATAGGAATAATCAATGTATTAAACCATATAAAACCAGTCACTAAAATAAGTAATACCATGTTAAACACAGTGTTCACAATTGTAAGCTGAATAAAACACTGAGCTCATAAATGTACATACTGTTCAAATTTTTTTTCGAAATGACCTTATGTCATAATTTAGGATGTCACCAAGATTTCAGGAGAACTTGATTCAGAAGGATGAAGCTGCCATTAAAAAGATTGGAATTCAGCCTTTCAATTCCCGTCTCGTGAGGGAAGGAATCTATAATGTCCCCAATTGGGCTGAATTCTGTTTGGAGAAGATGGTCTGAAAATTACAGTTACCATTAGAAAGCTCTTTTTCACCCTAAAATTCAACTGAAATTTGCCTTTCTGTAATTTAATCAATATTTCATGTCTTGTATACTGAGATGATAGAATTGATTTCGATAGAAAACAATAACCTTTTTCTACATGGAATTTCCCTAGATACTTGAAGCATGCTAGTATATTCTCAGTCTGTTTTTGTTTAAAGCTAAACATATATTCTGAAACTGTCTTCATTGAACTTAAGCCAAGTTTCTCTAAATCTTCATTTCAACCAACAAATTAATTGCAGCCAGGGAAGAATCATAAAATTTTAAAATCTGAAATAGATTAAGTAAACTTGAGAACATAAATAATGTAGATATACCCATGCAATATAAAATCACATATAATTTGTAAATTAAATATTAAGTTGCATGTTCCAGCTATAATTGGTTAGAAATATGAGAATTGCATAAAAATATTAAACAAAATGACTGGAAAAAAAGAACTGTTTACGATACCAAGAACTTTACATAAGCTGAATTGATAAAGTATCTTCAAAAAACAAAATTTTAATAGGGGACATTACTTTCCTTTCTCTGCATGACTCTTTATAAAAGTCTAAGTGAGAAACTGGAGTTGATTCAGTCTTTTTGTCTCAATGAAGGTTGATCTAGCCATATGACAAACTGTGGATTCTAAGTGAACTTAAATTTTAGAAGACATTAATGAAGTCTATTCCTCAACAAGGGGGTGTGTGTGTGTGTGTGTGTGTTTCAAATTTAATCTTAACGCCTTGTTAAATTACTGGTAAGATATTAAATACTACCTCTAATATTATCATTAAAATGTTTGCTCCTGTTAAATTCAACTAAATGAAACTAAAAGCTATTAAAACATTTTTTCCTGCAATGTGACTTGCAACTATTATAAATATCTATTTTTGTTGAATAAAGGCTTAAAATAAATCACCTTATATACATATTTCAAGGAAATATTTAGGACAGCATTTTCCAATTTGCTGTTTTCCTATTTGCAGTAGTAGATATCACAATGCAAAAAGATGTCCAATATTAAAAAGTGAAATTGGGATGCCTTTGAAGTGTTTTTTTTTAAAGATAAACATCTTCTCCACTATTAGTAGAAAGAAGCCAGAATGAGGAAACTGTAACAATATCATATAGGAAAAACAAAGGTTTAAAGAGCCCACAGCATCTGACCGTGAATATGTAGTAATATCTGAAAAAAAATGCTAGTCATTTCCTTAAATATGTGCCTCATTCAACAATGAAAATGATACACAGGGTTTTAATCTTCTTATATACACAATATATAGAAGCATAGTGCATTTGAAAAAAAGAGAGGACTGAAGTGGCCTGGAAAAGTCTGCTGCATATGTGAGAAACATGTCACATTCATGCATTATTTAATTTTGTATTTACTGCTTCATTGTGTAATATTTTATGTGTATTGTTTTTGCTATTACTCATCTTGAGCACTGTATGAGTGGAAAGGACTTGTAAACATTAGATGACTACTTCCATGCTTCTTTTACAAATATCCAACTTTCTTTTAATTAATGACAAAGTGGCATCACTTTGTATAATTATGCTTTAAATTTACTAATATTAGGACCTACACCGGACTGTTTCATTAAAAATTATAAATCTGACTCTAGTTTGACTTTGGTATTGACAGTGGTGAAAACAAAAATGCATCATGATTAATACTGAAGCTGATGCAGTTGAGCTACACCATAGTTAAAGTGAAATGGAAAATGAGAGTTCATGCCTGATAAGGAATTACAGTATGTATTTAATTCCATACTGAACTTCAGGAAACATGAAGTACTTTACAAGGTATGTGTAAGTGTGCATGCATGCAAGTTGTATATATAAAACAAGTGAAAACATGAAATGTTAGAATACATGCAGAGTCCTTGATTTACAACAGCTTCTTTAGTAACTATTCAGTTATAACACTGAAAAAATTGACATGACCATTTTTCACACTTATGATAATTGTCATATCCTTGTGAATGTGATCAGGATTGTGACACTTGACAACTGACTCATATTTATGACAGTTGCAGTGTCCCAGGGTCATCTGATCACCTTTAGAAATCTTCTGACAAGGAAAGTCAATGGGGAAGCCAGATTTACTTAAAATCCCATATTTCCTTAAAAATGGCAGTGATTCACTTAACAATTGTGGCAATAAAGGTTGTAAAATGTGACAAAATTCACTTAACAGTTGTCTCACTTAACAAAATTTTGGGGCTCAATTGTGGTCGTAAGTAGAGGGCTATGTGTATTTTATAATTTAATGGAATCAATCTGCCAATAGCAAACTTAAGAAAATACCAATAATTAAGCCTTTTCTTTTATGTTTAACAATAGACCAACAAACAATCAATCATTGTCCCTCTATGCTGCTATATTGTGACATATTGTTGATGAATTTATCGTCCTTTACACATAGTTATAATTCACTATGTCCTTATATGACTTAAATGTTGATGCAAATGAAGAGAATCATTTATTTCATTCATGTAAAAGAGGACTGACAGTACAAGCAGTAATCTATTATAAAAACTGGGACTATATTCTGAAAAATATTAAAATGTATGACAATGGGAAAATGAACCTGCTTTAAACTATGCATTAGATATACCAATCCAATCTCATACTTTTATTCAGAGAAAGTTTCAATTAATTTATTAAATTTATAACAGCAAGCTTTTCAGCAGTTTGCAAAACTTTTATTTTACTGCAGTATTAAAAATATCAATGTACAATTTGTTATTGCAGCAAGCATGGACAAGATATAGGCTTAAATCACTTTGCCTTTTATATCAAAAAAACAACAACAGTAAGATACTGTGATATTTAACACCAGTAACATCGGTGGCTAAGCCAATGAATATTTCTAAAGTAAAATTCAGTTTTTATTATAATACCTTAAGATATAGGCTTCTATTGTGCATTCAAGGAAAGTTATATTTATAGTTTAGAAACAAATTTCAAAAAGAATAAAATTTCAGAAAGATGCGACATTAATCACAACTGCTTCTGGTTTAAAAAGGTATTTTAAGTAGGACAGGAAAAAAAACAAAGAACAGGAATGGTTACAATCCTAACACAAGTCAGCGTCCTGCTGGTAGAGAACGGTCTCCGAGGCCAAATTACGGCGTACAAGAGTAATAAAGAGCGTAACAAAAAGAGGGAATGCGGTTAACAAACTTCCAGGCAACTTCTAGGGGGGAAAGAGCCGCCTCAAGGCCGGGCTCTAAATCGCAGCCAAAAGCGAGACACAACAAGGCCAGGATCAGGGACTCAAGTTCTCCTGCTTTGACGAGCTTCAAATCAGGCGAAAGACAGGTTGGGTGGGGCACCACCTCCCAAGAAACGGCTCGGGCCTGCCCGCTCGAAAGCATCCCAGCGCAGACGTGGGGAGAATCTCCTTCAGCCGAAGGAGGCGGAAAGCTATCCACGCAGAAGTCGGTAGGCCAGTCTCGGCCTCTTACCTGAAGTCCTTATCACTCGATGTCATTTTCTCCAGCAGGTTGGAGATGTGGTATGAGGCACTCGCCATGATGATGGTCCCGGTGAGGGAAGCGTTTGGCCGACTCCACGTCGCCTAATGCTGTGTGCGGGGGAAAGAGAAGGTGAAGCGGGGGGAGCGAGGGCTCTTGCGAGGGCAAGAGAGACTGGCGGCGCCTGCTTGGTGGCGACGAGCCGTGCTTTCCCCGAGGCTTTCCCCGAGGCGGGGGCAGGACACGATGACGGGAAGATTAGCGCGCGCGTTACGGGGAGATTAGTATCATCGCCAGCGGCTGCGACTCGCGCGGGAAAAGGCGAAGGACAATCGCGAACGATCTCGTTCAGTCGAATGGAGGAGGACGTAAAGTCCCACTGTCTGTTGCCTCGCGCGAAGACCTAAGGTCAGGGTTCAAAGAGGGCCTCGATGACGTCGCTCTTCCGAGCCTCCGATTGGCCTGCCGTGAATAGCGTAGGCGGTCCGTTTCGCATGACGTTGGCGACGTACGCGACGCAGGACGGCGCGAGCGGGTTGGTTAGAAAGCAAGAGGGGAGGGGGCGTATTCGGCGTCAGGCTTTTGATGTCTTCGGCGGACGTGGACTAGGTTCTGGAAGCTTGGCAGGGGGAGGAGCTTTTTTGTGTCATGAAAATAAAGCAATATGGTTTAAATTATGAGCTATCATTTTAGATACGTATGCAGTGTATAGTAGTTTTATAATTGTATTTAAACAGTGGCACTTTATTATGTTAATTTATTTTTATTTCACCCTTATGATTACAAATAACTGAATATCCAACACTTCCTATTTTTTTGTTTCAATTTTCCTCACGACAACAACTCTGAGGTGAGCTGGGCTGAGAGAGTGACTGGCCTTAGGTCATTTCATGGCTAAGGCAGTACTAGAACCCAGATCTCCTGATTTCTAGTTTGGACTGTAGCCACTAGAACAATAGGTAAATACAATGTACAAACACTTTGGTAATAGTAAACAGAGTTACTATTATAGTATAGTACTATTACTAATAGTTCTATTATTACTATTTCCTAATGATATCCATTGCTGCAGTGTTAAAATGCAGGCTATAACGTTTAAAATAAAACCAATTAAAATATATTTAAAAAGAGTGAGTTTGAATAGTGAAGTGACACAATTAAAAAAATTATATGCTGAATTTTTATTCTGTTTTTCCTCTCAGTAGGGCTGAGAGATTTGTGCTGTAGTGTGTTTTCTGTTTTATTTAACTTTAATTTGTCTGGATTCACAAAGTATACTAAGCTACAAACCACAGTGGGTGGGCTTATGTAATATGAAAATAAGAAGACCCTAGCCAAGACTGTACCTGAAACTGGTGTCCTAGCCAAGTCACAGATTGGTCTACTTGCTCTAAAACACATTTTAATTTGAATTGTTTCCCTTCAGATTTGTTATAATATTGGAGACTGCTTAGTTCACCTAAACGGCTGGGCAGAAAACTACTGTTCTCATTGCCCATCTCTACTATTACCATGTTAGAAGTAAGTGGTGAAATTTCCTAAGCCATAAAGCAGCAAACCGTACTGAGTATATTTGTGTAGCATAGCACAAATCACCAAAGTGAGTATTGAACTGGCCCTAATTGATTAAAGAAACTGAAAGCTGCTCTGGATAGATTTAGTGAAGCTATTTTTGTTACGTTGGGAGGGGATCTCAAATGATCAGTTAGAATTTTCTTTATCTCTTTTTGGCATACTTTAACCCATATATATTCCATTACATCTATAGCGATCCCATTTTTACAAATATTTTGTTTCCTTCCCCAGAATCCAAAAAAGGTATATCTTTCTTAAAGTTTGGACAAAACAGTAACAAGTTTACCTAGGTTACCTTAGAACTAATTATTGATGTATTGTTTCCCCCCCAGAAACATTAAGTATTAAGTTGGTATCTAAAATGTCCTAATTATTTCAATATGATATGAAAATAAAAGCCTCTCCATCTCTTACAGCTACCCATGAGTTCAAACTGTCATAATATAAAGTATAAGTTAAACACAGCTAAGGTGTGAACAAACAGCAAATCTCTATTTTTCTTCTATCCAAAACCCAAAAGGAACAGAGCAATCTGTTCCAAATGCTCGGTCCAAGCAGAGGTGTCGAATGAGAGGGAGCAAATAATGAAAACAGACTTGTGCCATTGTAACACAAATTCTTCCCTTTATGTTTATCAGCATCACATGCACATATGATAAGATAAAGCTGCATGGGATACTATGAAGGCATGATGCTGCTTCCATCATTTTGATGAAACTATTGGATCTTATTGATATTTCTGCATTCAAGTCTTTGAACATTCATTTACTTCTCTGTGCAATTGTCTAAAGGACAAGATTTTAAGGGGAAGTAGAAAGATTCTATGCAAATAAAATTAAGCTCATTACAAGATAATAGGTGCAGAGGTGGATTTGGACTCCCTGCCTGGGAATTATACTATAAAGCGGCAGTTTTAACATGGATTAAAGAATGGGCCAATCTAACAAACAAAAGAATTTTAATTCTAGAAGGGCATGATTTGGAGGCGGGGTGGCATGCCTTCATGTGGAACCCTGGAAATAAAAGCTACACACACTTTAATAGGCATATAATCAGAAGCTCACTATTAAAAGTGTAGAAAGAGATTAAACACAAACATATGAAGATTCCAGGGTGGGTATCTGTCATGGAGGCACTGATTCACCCCAATGCTTTAGAAACAGGAAGAAAAAGTAGATATTATGATGTACTAAACTCCCAAGGAAGATTAAAGACGAACCAAGAACTTAGAGAGCAAGGGATGAAAATAGAGTGGTGGCCATATTTACAACTCAAAACAAGATATAAAAGACATGGAAGAATTTGGAATTGAGGTAAAACTGAACCAGTTAGATAAAATATTGGAGGGAACAGATGAAAAATTAATTTCTAAAATGTATAATTGTTAGAATTCAAAATGGTGGAAAAAATAGTTAAAGGCCCATTGATTGAATGGGCAAGAAATGTACGGCACAACATTAATTTGTAAGACTGGGAAAAAGTTTGGAATCAAAATAACAAAATCAGCTGTCTATAAAGAAAATCAATATAAAATGTGTTACCGGTGGTATGTGGCACCCTCAAGGTTAGCAAACGTACCAAACTTAAATCCGATTTGCTGGAAATATAAGCAAATGAGGGGTACCTTCTTCCACACTTGGTGGCTCTGCCCCAAAAAGTAAAAAATACTGGAAAAAAATTAGATTGTGGGTAAAAGTAATCACAAATATCCAACTAGAATTTAAGGCCAAAATATTTTTGTTGGGAAAGTTAAAAGGGGATTACACAAAAGAAATTAATATTTAATTTTCCATATAATCACGGCAGTAAGAGTTGTGTTGGCACAATGTCGGAAGGGCAACCAAATGCCAACAAATAATTTAATTATTCAGAAAGTTCTTGACTACGCTGAAATGGACTTACTTACAAAAAAACCTGGGGATAAGGAAGACTCAAGATATACTACAGCTTGGGAAAAATGGTACAAGTGGATTAAGGAGAAAAAAAAACAGAATTAAAAGATAAGGATTTGAAGAATGGAGTGGTTAGATTAAGAACATTTACCAAAAATAGGAAATGAATAGTAGTAAAAATGTTTTCAATATAAGATCACACCATTTTAGTTGATAAGAAACATACATTTTTTAATGTTTATTTGTTATGTATCTGTACATTGATTTCATTTGCAACAAAATGTATTCTACATAATGTACATAGTGTTCTTTTTAATCTTTAATAAAATTCATTTTTAATTTTTTAAAAAAGAAAGATTCTATGCAGAAGAGGCTAGTAATGGGATTCAGCTATTCTGGAGAACCATTTGTTAACTTTCTGAGCAGTTTGGAGAACCGATTGGTTGTTGGAAGAAATCTCATTTTGTTTTTTTCCACTTTACAGGGCTAATCCTGTAAGAAAGACAGGAAGGAAATATTCTTGTGTTGTTTCTAGCCTAATATTTATTGCCCTGCTTATAGAAACTGCCTCTAGGTTAAGCCTTATTGCATTGTAACAGCTAAAGGTTCTTGGCAGAATGTCCAGACTTACTGTCGCCTGAGCTTCTCCTGAATTTTTTTTCCTTTGCTGGTACTTTGCTTTGCTTTACTACAGGCTTGGCTTTTTAAAGGCGAAGAGTTGTTTTAAGCTTTTTACGCTGCTGTTGAGAGGAAATACTCACCTGTTGGGGTTCTTCCAGCCGGGATGCAATGATCAACACTTTAAAGAAATAATTGAATAACAAAGCAGAGCTGCCAGAAAGAAGCTTTTAATGACAAGGAACCAAGATGACTGACATTCAGCAAGGCTTCTTGGCTAGCTAGAAAGGTTGACATTCAAACATGAGTTGAGTAAGAGATAACAAGGTATTCTGAGTTTTGGTCTAAGNAGATGAGTGACATTCAGCAAGGCTTCTTGGCTAGCTAGAAAGATTGACATTCAAACGTGAGTTTATATACCCTTTCTATGTTTTGGTCCAAAACTGATTTTTGGTGAAGTTTAATTCTGTGCTTGGTGACGTTTAATCCTATGTTTATTGATGGCATAATTTTCCCTATTCAATTTTGTTTGGAAGGAGAAAGGTTAATTTCTGTTCCTATAAAGAAGCAGGGTTGAGAAATCTGGCTAGTTCCTGTGTCTGGTTGTTCTTATAATTGGTTTAACAAGCAACAACTACTGTGTTTGCTCTTTTGCTACATTCTAGTGCTAATTGCATTCTTTGCAGTTAGGCTTATCTCAAGTGTTTACATTTGAGCTTGCCTGGGGTGTGAACTCTGGCAGTGAGCCACACAAGGCTTGTGTTTTAGTTTTAAAAGGATTTAAACTGTTGTGATTAATTATTTGTAGTTGTATTTAATTTTATTTCCTGCCTCATAGTTTCTTTTTCTATCTGAGGAGGGGGTCTTCCTTCACTGCTTTAGTAGTTCCTGGCACTGTCCTTTTGGGGTGTACTTCTAAGAGGAAGGATGCAAGCTTGGCACTGATTTTTTTTACTGGCTTTCTGGGGGGCATGTGATCTTTCCTTATATCTGGATGATTTCCTTAGGATATCTTGTGAGGTGAGTCAGACCAGCTGGTATGTTTAAGTGCTGCAAATGGATCTAAGGATTGCTTTTCTTGGATGTGAAATGGTGTTTTGTCAGTTCACTGAGCACAGGAGTCTTTATGGGGATTCTTCAGTCATACAGGTAATGGCCGTCCCAAAGGTATTTTTTTTTTCAAATGGTCTTTCTGGAAACCTTTGGTGCTTTTGCATTATTTGGAGAGGCCAAGGGAAAAGATTGCTCACTGATAGTAAGATTAAAAAAATAGGAGGTGGGGTGTGGATCTCTAATTTTTTTTAGTTTTCTCTCATGATAATAAGTCTTAGTAACATGGTACCAGGCTTGAAATTTATTTAGACATCTGTGGCATGCACTAATTTTATTGTGATCCTGACCAGCTTGGGAGGCTTGGGTCCCCTATATAATTTGTTAATTTGACTCTTTAACTCAGCATTTTGTAGCTCAAATATGCCTACCCACTTTTTGGAGAGCTCAAATAACCTCTCGGCTAAAGGGTTTCGCTTTATGAGCAAGAGTTGGCTGCTGATAGTTATCACTGCATTTTAACTATTTTAATTCCTCAAGGTGCCCTAGCACCTGTCTGATTTGTAACTCTGGCTTGCAGGTATTTCTAATCTAATGACTGGTATTTAGGGCAGCTTTTTGCAAGCAAAGAAGCTTTTTTGTATTTTTGTACAGGTAATCCTTGACTTACAACAGTTCATTTAGTAACCATTCAACATTACAATGGCACTGAAAAAAGTGACTTATGCCAGTTTTTCACACTTGTCTATCTGTCTTTCTGCCTGTGTCACTGTTTTTGAGCACTGAGAGAAGTGGCACTAACAAGAACTATTTTCTTGTACTCTTTTTTTCCCCCTGTTTGGGCAGGAAAAGCAGGGCAGGGAGAACAGCTTGAAAGAACAGCTCCTGTAGTAGCAATTTCCTGATCCAGGTAAGTGATCACTTCAAGGGATCAAGATACATGAAGAAGTAGGTTATCATCCATCTATCATCCGTCTGTCTGTCTGTCTGTCTGTCTGTCTGTCTGTCTGTCTGTCTGTCTGTCTATCTATCTATCTATCTATCTATCTATCTATCTATCTATCTATCTATCTATCTATCTATCTATCTTTCTATTTATCTATCTATCTATCTGCTGATCGATGTATCCCTGCCATAGGACATTAAAAGGGAAAAGAAAGGGTAGAATGAGAGATTTATCTCTTTTTGTCTGTATCACTGGCAGGGGCCAGGGGAGAAGAACTCAGAGGAGAGAATGAAGAGAATAATTCCTGCAGTGCCAAGTCTCTGATTCCACAGAGGTATTAATCAGTAGGATCAGAAACCTGACAGTCACAGTTCCATCTATCTTCAGCAATGAATACCCAGTGCCAAAGAATGCTTTTTCCATACTTCTCATCCCAATTTGTTCTTTGGCCCTATTCTATGAAATTGAAAAGAGAAAATGGGTTTCCTATGCAAAACTTAGTGACATTTTTTTCTTTCTGTTGAAACCTTAATTCATAAAATATAAGTGAATAAAGATTGTCAAGATTATCCTGTCCCATCCACTCTTTGAATAGAGGGGTAAAGGAAATCTACCCTGGATTTCTTTTGAGGGATTGGAAATATTCCAACCTAAAATAGACTCCTGTGCAATAGCTCAGAGACTACCGAGTTCCTCACCCTCCCTGACATTTTTTGTGGATGTTTAACCAACTTCCCTGATGGAGAGTTCTTAGAAACTTAAAAACTTGCACACTGTTTTATAAACTTTCAACTTGTTAAGGGCCTGTCACATAGGCCGACGGATGCAAAACATATGTAAAAAGGACACAGCGGATGAGAAAATGTTCAATCCTTTGTTATCCGCTCTCAAAAGTGCCCCAAATTTGCATAAGCAGAGCGGACAACAACAGAAAGGAATGGAGAGGGGGAGGATGTAGCCAGGATGTAAAGTGGATGCTCCACGGAAGCCTAGCGGATAGAAGCAGATGGAAGCGGATGGTACATCCGCAGGGCTTCTGGGGGAGCTCAGCGAAGTGGATGCGCAATGGAAGGAACGGATGCAGAGCGGATGCCAAGTGGATGAAGCGGATGTAGAGTGGATGCCTAGCGGATGCCTAGCAGATGCCTAGGAGATTCAAAGCATTCACTGTGCATGCAGGGAGGATGCATTGCATCAGCCCCACGGATATAAAAGGATGCAGCTCGCAAGCAGGTCACCATTCAGAGG
>BHFT01055571.1:0-16300 GCA_004320025.1 Laticauda laticaudata | reverse complement strand
AAAAAAAAAAAAAAGAAGAAATTAATTTGACTTTCCGTTTAAAATTGCCGCTTAATTACTTCTGTCTGAGATTTTACAGATCTCAGATCTTTTCTTTTTACAGATCTTTTCCTTTGGGTGTCCTTTTAGTTAAGAAAAAAGTAAAGTAAAGAAAAAATTCTCACTAAACTGACACACTTTCTCTTTCTATTCTCTTCTGTTTTGGAGCTGTCCTAACTTCAGCAGCTTTAATGGCTGCCTCTTTGCCACTGGCAAAAAGATCTTCTCCTAGATCTACCAGGGACTTTGCAGAATCCCTGGGATTGGTAGGGTGCATTCTTTACATTCACCATCTCTTTGGGATGGTTTAGATCCGTTTGGACCATCCAGTAACAAAGATATCGGCAGTGATCTCAGACCTCCAAGATCGCATGCCGTATTGTTGTGATGCCAGCTCCGCCCTCTCTGATCATTGCAGCATCTTAATGGTCACATAATCAAAATTCAGATCCTTGGCAACAGGCTCTTATTTATGACAGTGGTAATGTTGTGGAGTCACGTGACCACCTTTTGTGACCTTCTGACAAGCAAAGTCAATGGGCAAGTCAGATTTACTTAACCATGTTATTAGCAACTGCAACAATTTATTGTGGAAAGAAAGGTCATAAACTGGGGCATTTAACAACTGTCTTGCTTAGCAGTGGAAATTTTGGACTGATTTGTGGTCGTAACTTGGGGACTACTTGTATTTGCAGTTTCTGTTTTCTTTGATACTGAACAAAATTCATCATTTTGATGCCTTTATTTATTTGTTTAACCACAGAACTAAACCTCTACATACTCATCCTGGAGCAGCAACTTTGCTTAGATTTTCCTGTGAATCTTGGAGGTAGTTCCTTTGATAAATGGGATCACTTTTAGCAACTACTTGGCACAGATAATGGCATGGACGGATTGCTTATTGTGCTCACTCCAGAGCTGAAGGATTTATTTTTCTTCTATCCCCAAAGGACATAACTGAATTAGTATAACTCTAATTCAACTGGCAATATTTACCTGTGGGTAAATGGCTAAGTGGAACCATTGTCTATCACTATAAAAGTTAGGGTATTACTTTCTTTGTGTGATTCAGAGTTTCAGAATTTGTAATCTATTAAATCTCTTTAGTGTGTGGGGGGAGGGTTGGTTAGAGAGTTTTAAATGACTATTTTTAAATATTTGTTTAAACACAGTTAAAGTGTGTATCAAAACATGACAAAAACTGTGTGAAACCAAATATGTATATGTTTTAAAATAACAGCAATATAATTTAACCATCTCTGATGATAAACCAGATTTACTGAGCTATTTGTATGAATATGACAGGGCACAGTAATGAGAACATTTTGATAATTAATACAAAGTACCTGCAAAATCTCTGCTTTTAATTACAATGACAAAAGCAGAATCATGGTATTGTACTAAAGTTCCACATCAAAATTGTATGAAACTATGACTCATAGAAAAGATGCAGGACTAGCCAAATGATGCCATAGTACTATTTTTTTTAGCCTCTTGTCTATCTTCATGCATACCATTGCTTTTAGTTTTGGTTGATGGAAGGTAGTGGAGTAGAAGATTTTAAATCTTTGCTGGAAGGGGATCAGGAAATATTTTTCATGTAATTGTACCTATCATGAAGTAAGATCAATTAAGGCATTTACTGAGGCTCACTTCCTGTGTAGTATGTAAATGGTGGGGGTAACTTTGAGTGAAAAAAATGGAGTGAATACTTGTAATGTGATGTAGAAGTGGCCCCAAGAAGTTGTTAAATATGAAGAAGGACTATGGATATGTTGGTATCATGGGATTGTAGTGAGGAACTGGGGAATGTTAATGATGAAGGTGGGCTGAATAAATACAGAATTCCAACCAGTCACCCAGCTATAGTACATTTTCAGAATACTTACTTAGCATGAAAATGTTGTTTGGCAAATTTTGGTGTTGTGGTAGAAGTATTGTGGATCACTGAGAACATTGGGACCTAGATTGAACATCACTTTTGTTATTTGCATAATAGTTGTGATGTATTGATGAAGGGAGAGGTAAACAGTTTTGAGATGTCTCAAGAATGGGGAAATATGGTAGTTAATGGAGTGGGCCACACAATAAGGGAGGCCAGAGATGTGTTGCCAGATCCTGTTTCCAGCCTTATGAGGATATAAGAATAAGGAAACACAAACCCTCTCATTAACAGTGGACTTGGCAATTGAACTGAAATAAGATCACTACCTGGAGTTTGGCCAACTTTTCTTTAAACAATCTCTCAATTTGTAAAAGTGAGGTGGTTGCTAATCAGAATCTACTGCTAGGTCAAATCCAAAATGTTCCTGAAGTGACTATAAACAGTACACATAGTCTGCAACTGAGACTTTCACAATAGGATATGCCACCAGGGTAAATTGTCCAGCAACGTTGTATCAGACTCCATTATTTAACTTTAGGAATTTAATGTAGCTGCCTCCATATAGTGCTCTTCTGTGATCCTTCAGATAAATTTATTTCATGACTTTTGACAGCACTTGCTACAAATTGCGAGGAGTCCAAAAGATCTTCAGTCAGTTTGAAATGGAATATCAAGAAACTTTGATAGAGTTCAGCTTTTTGTCAAGACAAACCTAAATCAACTCCTGCTCCATAAGAAGGGAATTATTCCTTAATTTGAAGGAATATTGATATTCTTTTCTGTAGTAGAAGGTACAAAGATGCAATAAATGGCAAGATGGATGTGAAGTTCAAATGTCTTTTATTTGAGAGCAGAGTTCAACAAAATTAGCAAAAGTTGAAGAAAAGTATAAAGCTGTGCCATTGTTACAAAAAGCCTCAGAAAGTAATACTGTTGGTAGGTAAGTGCTAAGATAGCTGTTTTCTTGTGTTGGTTCTGTTAATATAGCTAAAAATAGTTAATGTAGTTATTCATTAACTTAGTTAATGTAACTGATTCATACAGTATGGATAAACACATATCATTTTCATTCACACATATGCTACGACTTCATTGCAGACAGATTTTGGATGTTCAGAAATGTTTAAAGAAGGTTTTCCCTGTGAAACTGATATATTTTCTTTATATATATTAAAAAGTATTATTTTAAGAATAAATGTATATAATAAGAGATCATTTTGTTGAACATTTCTTGGCCCATAGAAATCATTTTATTATATTTAGCATAAGAGTGGTATTTTTTTGCCAGTCTGCTCTCATTCTGCATAATTTCTTCATGCTACAAGATTCAGTATTGTTACTTTTATCTCTGCTTACAATTTGTATTCCTATACAAGGGCCTTTTTGTTACTATGAGAAAATCCTAGAAATGTTTTATCAAATGGTTCTTCTGTTTGTGTCTCACAATCTGTGATATATGATTTGGATAGAAGAGAAAAGATAAATAGTTTTCATTTTAAGCCCACAGAAAATGGTTTGTTCTGCATGAGTAACTGGTAAATCTTTTTCTTTTCTTTTTTTTAAAGGAAAAATCTCTACCATAAATCCTTTGCTCTCTTTAATAATAATAGGACTTTAAGTGGATGAACAAGCTGATTTTGCTGCAGTGTGATGTATCAAGTCAAATCCTATTAAACATTAATTCTACAGGCACTTAACATTAAAGAGGCTTTTTTTTCATTTGATATAAGAATATACTTGGTTCCTTTATCTTGTAACAAAATTAAAAATTATGTCATCTGAAGTGCCTCAAATTTACAATAAAAGATTGCCCTTTCTGTGACTTTTTTTGAAACTTAGTTTTGGCTCAAATGTAGAAAGAACATAAATGTATAACATATAAAAGCTAGTTAGATAGCACAACAGATCTATAGCAACACAGATGATGCTAACATATATGAACAGCATTTATAATAAACTTGCTTTCAGCCATTTTCATGTTTTTGTGGCAGTTCTTGTAGCTGTTGAAGAGGGTTTCAATCCAGAGGAAGGATAGCTAATGATACTAAAACAGATGAGGCAGCTTCTGTACTGCTCATTAATTTGTGATCTGTCTGAGATTCAGAAAGCATTCAAAGACACAATCCAGGGGAAGACTACTGTAAAGGAAGTGATCATCAAGGAATTTTTATCCTTATTTACTTTTATTTATTAAATTTCTTTGCCACCCGTCTCACCACAAGGTGATCCTGAACAGCATATAACTTTAAAAACAGTAAAACCATATACTGGTATATATTACTATATTCATGTCCATGCTTAGATTAGAGTTTAAGAAAATTTACTGATCTATGAATATCACTCAGATTTTGAAAGTTTCCCTATATATTTCTTCTGATTGAGAAACAAAGGTTGTCTAGTGCATATTCAGAGTAAAAGAAAGCATTGACATGGTTGCATATAATTTCAGAATATCCACTTGGAATATAATTGTGATATATTTTCTCAAAGTTCTTGCAATGCATTCATTAAAGATCATAATAGGGTTTTTTCCTCTCATCAACAGTGGGTCAGGAAGTCTAGAGGGATATGGGACAAAAGAGGCATGGACCTGAAAAGACAATTGTGGCAAAATAATCTGTCACATATAAATAAATGTAAACCATGTGTTCTGAAAATTTCATCAAATTTTGCCCCAACATATTCGCACACAAACACACATACCACATACATATATACAAACCCCAAAAACCTCCCCTCCATCAGCTTTATGGCCCCACAAAAGAATAGTTACAATACAAACTTTAATGAAAGTAATAAAAAATATGATGGGGAGGAAAGCATATTCATTTAATTGAATGGAAAAGTTTTGTCTGCTTAATACATGCTCAATAGAGAAAAAAAGATTTCTTTTCCTACCCTGACATTCATATCAATATAGGTACAGGTTTGGCCAATGAATTTATATTTTCCCAGAAACCTAATGAGAAATTGTTTAAAGACATAATTGAATTGTAAGGGGATATTAGAACAAGCATCACTGCAGATAGCAGAACAACATATGTAAATTCAGGTAGAAGGAGAAATGTTTTAGCTGAATATATAATTTGCAAACTGAAAAATAATGTCTGAAAAAGAAAGATTAGTTAATAGGCTTGTTGCATATAAGACTCTGAAATAATAACCACTGGCAGCTAACTGTATGACATGACAAAAATGCTGTTAGGTTTACTGAATCTATGTCTTGGTTACGTGATTTGCATAATTGAAAATGGTATCTGGAATACTGGAATGGACATTTAATTAATGGTGCAGTCCAATACATTTCCACAGCATAATCCAATACAAATTCTCCATGGCTTCTCAGAATAAAAACTACTGATTTCAATGAGACTTCAAAGTACATGACAACACTATAGCAGCTTTCAGTTAAAATCCTATCCATGCTGAACTGTTAGCACTTATCCCTGAATAATTGTTGCACTAATTATTGACAAATAAGAGACAGCACTGATAAAAATAATCACATTCAATATTAATCAATAACTTGCCATAAATGATTATATCATATCTTTCTATTTGTATTATTTTGTTGTGGTATTTTATCCTTTCCCCCTTTTTATTACATTCTTATAAATGTAATCTTGATACCATAGTCTTTCAATAAAATAATATTTGAGCAGAACATCACTAATAAATTACATTATGATATTTGATATGCATTAGTGTATTTCTTGTTAGTAGAAGTATTAAAACTATTTGTCTACAAATGTGATATCCTAATATCTGTCACTAAGCATACAACTTAGTGTAATCCCTCCAACAAGAAAGCTAAATCATTTTTAGTATTTTCCTCAGAATCTCTATCACTGGCAGAAACAGAAATGAAAAGTGAAAATGACAAGTGGTAGTTATCAGCAGGATCTTGATCTCCTGCATTTTGAAGATACTTCAGGCTAATTAAAAAAATTAACAAGAAATTGTTGTATTCTGTACACCACCAGAATTATCCATGAAAATTGTTCATTTTTCATTTTGTATATCATCCACATTATCTTTCTTACAACATATAAGACAGAAAAAAATGCTTGAACTTCCTACTATGTTGTGTTAATACAATCTTTCATGAAGATTTTATGCCAGATCCCATAATAAATACTCTCAGAAGCAGAGTTGGTGAAGATATTAATGAAGAGCAACATGTTAGAAGCAATTGGGTTTCAAAAAGCATATTTTAAGAAAAGTTGTATCTAAATGCCATGCCATATATGAAATATAAATTAATATCTTTATTTCAAAGTGTAACAGACCTGGAATTGCATGCATTTTAAAAACCTGAAGTCACCAGTACACTGGCCATATTAATCATGATTACCAACATTAAAAACATTTTACAGCATGAATATGAATACATATACATAGGGATTAATTTTGCAGATATAATTACAGCCTGCATTTCATCCAGGTGGTAGATGACCTCTATATATCTCAATTTGATAACATATTCAGCACATCATGGAAAGCATTTCAGAATACTGTTACAAATATGAACTGCAGCGATAAAGTCTTTGCATAAACAATAGTATTTGATGTGAAATCCTGAAGTATTTGCACCTGCAAGGATATAAAAGATATAAATCTGAAGTTTGGTAATTTAGATACTATAAAACAAAAGTTTAGATAAGATGTAGAGTGCAGAGGGTGAACAGTTCCAGGTCATTCTTATCTTCATAGTCAGAAATAGAATGGTCTGTTTCTGCATTTAAGCTTTCACTAGACTAATGATTAATGAAGCAGAATATATAACTATAACAGAAATGAGATTTATTTAAGCAGCTAGCACCTATCCCTTACAGGAGGAAAGTCAGAGAGCATCTGTTCCATGCAGGTGTACCTGGAAACAAAGGATAAGTGACCTGAGAGCAGCAAGGGAGGACAGAGTTAAATAGAAAGAATATACTGTACATTGAATAAATATTCAACTCAATACCTCACTGCCCCTTGTGGTCAGAAGTTGGTGAGGTGCTGAACAATTACTGCCACTGAAATATTTCCGAAAGAACTGCCTGAAGAAACCTAACAGCAAAGATAATTTTCTTAAATTCTCTCCCTCACTCCCTCTCTCTTTCCATCCCTCTCTCTTCCTCTCTCTTTCTTCAACACACATTTACATGTTTCCTTTGGATGAATTTATCTCAGTAACAATCATTCATAAGCAGAATAAATGTAGATCCACAATAAACACAATGACAATGTTGGCAATGGTAATGATTCATCAACTTTTTTATGGATGGGAGGTGGTATTACACAATATACAACTTTCACTTCTCAATTTTTAAATATATTGCCTCAGATATACAACAAAAGACCTAACTAGATAACTGTATCAGATATTCTGTGTAGGAATATATTACTTGATACTTAAAAGCTTTTTTTTTAATCTAACATAATAGTGGAGTAGAAATATTTTCAGTCACATATTGGGGAGTGAAGAAAAACTTGAGAGGGTTTCATCCACAGGTGATTTTAAGAAAGGAATGAATGACTAGAAAGATAGCAGAGTTTTGTTTAAGGCTGTTATGGGAAAAGTGCACACATGCAGAAAATGATTCACTTGTTACTATAACAGCAGTATTTCCTGTAGAAGAAATGATCTATTTATTTAATCCAATGCCCAGAGGATTGCACTTGCTGTTTTAAAGATTTTTTGAACTAAAAGATGCAATTATATGCATGCAGCTAAACTCTTTGAGCTAAGTCATTGGCATAACATTTTTATAGATCTCAACTGACCCTTTTCTCTTACTTCCCCTTTCTGGAAATCATTCATTTTTAAGACACCTGCACTTACGTTTTTAAGTGCTATTTTACATGTGTCTTAATGAACTTCAAATGCTGGAATATTATAAGAAGCTAGTGGCTAGAGTGCATTTATTAATATTTTGTTCTTGATTAAGATTTCTTCTTTAAAATAGGACTAATCCTTTCAATTCTAATGAATATCCATCTTTACAGAGATGAACCCTACAACTTTCAGTGCTTGGAAGTTTCTTTTCTACTTAACATTCGGTGTTTTACAACAATCAAGAATTGCCCAGACCAGTATATAATGAATGTAGCACAACAATTTGACCTTATCCAATTTCCACAATTTCCCATTAGTGAAAAGTGAATTCATTCAGTGAATTGTACATATAAAGAATATCTAAATATAACTTTAACCCACTATAACAGTGTCTCCTCAATTATCCCAAAGGCAACAGAAAGGTTTATTTAAGGAAATATTTTGCACCCTTTCCATGATAGTCAAATTGGTCATCAAACAAGTTGTTCTTTGCTATATCTTCTATAGTAAATATTTATGCCATCCTGCATTCATTGCTTTCAAGAGTATAAGACTGTATAAAACAAAAGCCACCTATTCTAGATATCAATTTGTAAGGTAGACAAATTCTGAACAGCTTGTACAATAATATTTTATTACTACATGTAATTCAATAAAAGAAATATTATTTAAATGCTATTAACTTTAAAAATTAACTTACATACTTCCTGCCTTACTATTCTCCCTTATGTACTATACATACTGAGGTCTTAAATGGTTTAAAACTATTTAAAACTATTCATGCCTCCCTCTCCTTCCCTCTCATCTATCTGTCTTCTTCTCCCTCACCCTAGATCTTGGTGATTCAGAAACTATTGCCTTATCCATCGAGTTAGAGTTTTTTATGAAAGCAGGAAATGAATATTATTCTGATAGATAGGAATTCTATATTCCATTTTTATTGGAACTTACTTTCACTGATATGGATCTTCATATACTTTAAGATCATCCCTGGAAACAGAATTCATGAGATCCACTGGTAATATCAGTTGTAGACTTCTGCACTACATACAACACCTGTTTGCATGTCAAAGGCAAGTCAAGAGAACTCCAAAACTGGATAGAGTTGAAGATGCTACTTTTATTTTGTATTGTTACCCTACAATTTTCCTACCCAATGGAGTACCAAATTGAACAATATATCATACTCCTAAATATAAAGAACAATGCATTTATAGCCAGTATAAGATCATATTTGTTCTTTTCAATGTATATGTCAAAAGAGGAAGATTTTATACTTTCTAGATCATGTCAAAATCATCCTGGAATTCACAATTTTACAAACATCACGAAGATACATAGATGCCAATAGCAATAAACCTTCATTTCCATCCCCTATTTCCTTAAATAATCTCTTCCGTATTTTTTGTCATCTTACTCTTGCTGGTTCATTTCTGAGATTGTAACAGGAATTCATAAGCAATACATGTGTCAAAATTCCTACTGGGCTTAAACAGCTTTCCAATGGAAGCAACACCACCACCATAATAACAATAGCTGTAATAGTCCAGTGAATAATGTAAACAATTCCTTGTATCTTTTATACAACTCATCACATACAATATGCCCCCTGCTGACAGTAATGTAAGAATTCCAAATATGTGCATGCCATTTATGTTCAGATGAATAAAAACTGAACAATGCTGATTTCAAGTAAAATAAACAAGACATAAAACATTATGTCCATAGTCGCATAAACATGTGTTACATATTAAAGAACAGCTGATTGGGCAATTGAATTTCTAAATGACTGGGATATTATGACACAGCTGAAGAATTCCTTGATATTGATAATCTTGACATATGTCTATTACCTGGCCTGGGCTTTCTTCCAAGATGCTGAAGTGATGATTTAGTTTCTGGAAAAATACCTCAGTTCTGAAATGAAGGTTGGCAGAAGTGCTAAACATGGAATATTTACTCAGAACTAAATGGGATGAATTCTTTTAACAAAGAAACCTATAGCTATGCCATCACATTCAGTAAGGACTTATGTACCTGCCAAATACATCCCATACTTCTGATACACACACACACACATACACACACATGCTATGTAAGATTGCAAAACACTGCATTACTGACAATTCTGCCACATTACAATACTTATTGGCTAGTAGAAAGTGAAATAAAACGGTTCCTACATACTATACTAGCTATGTAATTCTTCCTATATTTTTGTTTTATTTTACTTTATTAATGTAATTTAATTTATAAAATTTATTGGTAACTCTGGGCAACTTACAATAATAAATAGAATAGAATAGAATAGAATAGAANTTGGCCAAGTGTGATTGGACACAAGGAATTTGTCTTGGTGCAAATGCTTTCAGTGTACATAAAAGAAAAGATACATTCATCAAGAGTCAAGAATCATCAGATACATTAAAATATAAATAAATTAAAATCAAAGATTAAACTATAAGGACACATGTAGAGGGCAGGCATGGAATTTGGGGAGGTGGGATCTGTTGTTAATCAACCTCCTCCACTATGCTATTCATCCTTTGGAACCTAGGCCAATTAGCAGAACAAGGTCTTTAGGCCTTACAAAAGCATAGGAGGTTGGGGCCAACTCACATCAGAAGGCAAGATGTTCCAGAGAACAGAAGCTGGATAACCAGGCTAATGAGACCCATAGAATGCCTCTTTTGCTAGCATGAGTGGGACAGGACATGTCCATGCCTGGTTATCCAACGAGCTTAATGTTTTTAGAGAAATGAAGGGGGAGGGACATGCAGCAGCAACACTGCTTTAATAATACCAATATTATCCACCTGAAAAAGAAAATTGTAGATGTAATATTCAATAAAATGATTACCAATTGTTTCTTATATAACATCAGATTATGTCATTCAAGCAAACAACATGAATTGAGTGAGGTTTGGTTATTCTGTGATTTGACTGCAAGAGTTTCTTTTTAATTTTTAATTTAAAAACAATCATGCTGGCAATCAAGGATTCCATTATTCAAAGAAAATGTTTACATTCCTAAAATTAATTTCTCTTTGTATTATTGCAGAGAAAATCCTATTAGTATGGATATCGCATTTTAATAAGAAAGATAATTTCCATAAATCATGATATAGAAAATAGGAAAGTATTGTTAAGAATCAGATGTGAATTTCAAACAATAAATGTATTTATTATGTGGGTAAAAGTCAATAAGTGTGATTTTTATTCTATCGGGCACATATCCTTCTATCACTCAACAAAGAACTTATTGATAGAATATATTATAAAGATGACTAAGGCATCTGCTACATGAAATAAAGTATTCTGAATATTGATTACAATATAATAAAGAATGATTTATTGCATGTAACAGATTAAGGACATTATTTGTCTTCTTAGAAATAACATCTGCAGAGTTCAGATATGTTTAATAAGTATTCAGCATTGTAATTAAATACATGTCTACTGAGGTCAATCAGAATAAATACTGGATAAGTTGTACATTTATTCTTCTTATGTGATCAGTTTCAAAGAACAATAAGTAAGTAAGTAAGTAAGTAAGTAAGTAAGTAAGTAAGTAAGTAAGTAAGTAAGTAAGTAAATAAATAAATCTGTTTCCACAGATTTTTTGTGCTGCAAACAAAACTCAACTAATGGTCATTGCAAGTACAAAACCACTGATCCTTTTAAAGTGATTTGCAATTAACTAGTTTTCTTAAATACACCATGTTGTCTTGTGCCTTCAAAGAGTACCTGCAAAGGGCATTTGAATACCTGGATAAACTGGATACTTACGACTGTTTTCTAATTACATATGTACAAGAATGTATATGTAGTTAGAATTTAATATTTGAACAATGTTATAATATTTTCACTTATAACAATAGTAACAACATATGAATCTAAAACCATGATCTTTTTTCTTTGTGTTGTTTAGAATTTTGTGAAGAGTACAGTGTTATAGTTACTCAAAGCTAAGCTTTCCCCCCCTTAATTCTATTGCCTATTCCAGAAACTTTGATGCCATGGGCAAAATGGAAGAGATAACATTAGGATGTGGAGAAGGTAAACAGAGAACAGTATATAAACAGAAAAGATGTAGAGAATACAAACAAATCATAATGGAAAAGAGAATATATACCTGCTGTAGTAAGATATCTTTATTAAATTGTAAGCAAAACTCTTCAGAAACAATCCCAATGATTTGAAAATTAGATTGTATTTATGAGGGTCAATCCTTAAAGACAACTCAAATCAGAAAATCAGTCAAAACCTGGGGAAAATGGTCTCTGGAGAGAAGCCCAGGATTTTGTAAAGAAACAAAAGGTGCTGATATTTAAAAAAAAAGCTACTAGCAGGAGAAAAAGAATAATTATTGTATGATTTTGTATCCCTTACTCTTTTTACATTTATGTCTGAGATTATTTTTATGACTTTGATAACTCTGAAGACAATTGAACAGTGGCTTTGGATTTGTAAAACACTTTGTAAGTGTGACTTATGAATGCAAGTAAATGATAACTTAACTATTTTAAAGAATTTCATCTGTTATACTTGAGGAAACCAATGCATAAGTAAGGATTGTGCCTTGCTGCTGTAAGTGCTGTAGGTTATGCATGAGGAGCATCAGGAATAGGGAAGGGAAATGATGACCCCGAAAAGGTTTACAACTAGAGATATCCATATCCATAAATTTACCATAATAAGCTGGAGGGAAGCAAAAGTATATGAATAAGTGAAGGCAGACTGAATGATTCTGCTACCTTGACTTAACTGCTTTTCTGTTCTCTATTAATCTACACTTATTTGAAAATGCAATCTCCTCAGAACAGTAGAATATTAAGACATATCTCTAATAGTTCCCCCTGATTAAAATACAAACTTCTCTTACCACATTAAGAAAGCAAGGTGAAATCCTTGGGCAGTTTATATTGGAAAAGAGGGATGAACACAAAGGGCCAATGAGTTATAATTTGGATACTCACCATCTGTGCAATTGTTGAAGATCATGTCCTCCTGATAGCTTAGATTGATTGTGTTCTCTGAAGACACAATTCTGAACCTAGTACACAAAAAGCTAACTGATCCAGAGCAGTTGTGCTATGTATTGTACAATACAATAGTACAAATATTATAGTTGATTACTTTACAAAATGGTGGTAACTTATTAGGAAAATAGTTTATTTTAGAAAACTAACAAATAGCCCCCAAGATACAATTGTTTTATTTCCATTTGATAAAACATCACAATGGCACTTTGTAGTTTGGAAATAAATGATCAGTAGAGTTGACCTATAGGTAGAAATGAAATGTAGCTAAAATAAAGTAATACTTTAAATAATATAAATGAATGAATATGCAACTGAGTAGATAGCTTCAAAGTGTCCATTTATGATATCATGGGTAAAAAATTCAAATATCCCAGGGTGATCAAATCTGAGAGTTATGTTCCCTTCTTTTCAGTAGTACGTTCCATAATATGCCATAATAGTTTAAAGGTAGCTTGGTTTTCCTGGGTAGCAGAATTTGACTTTCCCTAATTCATACTGGTAAATAATGTTATTTACCACTAATTTATATTTACTTTAAAAAATAGAAATATGCCTGAAATATATTTGAGACAATTGCAAAGAATGTATCAGAAAATGTACCTACTTCTGAAAGATAACAAAAAAAGGAAGGAGAAAAACCAAATACTTTGAGCTCATCTACATAGCACTTTTGCAATGCTTTTTTCCTGTGTTGGGACATCATCTTGGCAACTGGCAACTGACAATTTTTAGAGAGTTGGCTTTGGTTCTTGGTTTCCCCTGGCTGAAATTCAGACATAAACAACAATGAGAAAAGCTACTACCAATCACTTTAGATAATGTGTGGTAGGCAGTTTTTTTTATAGTTCAGGCACGTCATTTTTTTTTCTTTTGTCCAAAAAAGTTCTTCCAACAACACAAGATTGCAGAGAAGAGTTCATCTCCATAACATAAGTACTAGTGTTGCTCAAATATAGCCACTACAGAAGTATTCTTGGTCTATATTATACACCCATTAATAGATACAAACTGTTAGAAACTTTTTCAGAAAATGTTTGTCTGTCTGTGCTTTAATCAGCAGGATAATTCTCCAAAAACAAAATGGAACAGAATCCAGGAGGGCGGAGCTGGCGTCACTGCGGTAGGACACATGATTTTGATCCTTCAAGATCACCATTGATACCTCCACTGCTGGATGTTCCTGATGGACCTAAACCATCCCGTAGAGACGGTGATCGATAAAGGCAAGTTCTGTCAATCCCAGAGACATTGCAAAGTCCCTGGTTGATTCAGGAAAAGTCCTTTTGCCAGTGGCGGAGAGGCAGACATTCAAGCTGCTTAAGCTGGGACAGCTCCGGAAAGGAAGAGATTGAAAGAAAGTGTGTCAGTTTGGTGAGGTGAACTTTTATTTATTATTGCTTGAAGAGAACACCCTGAAAGATTTAAAGTGAAATTAAAAGTGAAGAGAAAAGAGTTTAAGTGGCAAAATAAAGCTAGTTAAAGTGAAAGTCTTTTTATTGGAACTTTGAATTTGGTAACGCTTCTGAACTTTAAACTGGACTGGTTTCTTTTAAATTTTCTATTTTTGTTCTTATTTTCTCAACAATTTTTTGAAAGTCTGTTTTGATTAAGACTCTTCTTTTTGATTTGAGATTTATTTATTTATTTTTAAAAAAGAAGGATTTCACTTTTTCTTTTTGTTCCTGGTATTGGATACATGAGGGAGGAATGAAAGTGAAGGGAAAAAAGGAGCACTGGCATCTAGAGGCTTGGATATATTGTTTCTTTTTCTCTTCTGTTTTTTTATGTATTTGTGCTATACTCAAGGAGTCTGAGCTTTGCACTGGAAAAGATAGAGGGATGAGCATGGCAGATTCTTTACGCAGGTGAAGTGTAAAAGTTTTCTGTGAAACTATAAATAATTAGAGCCTGGAGTTAAAGTTGAAACAAAGAAGATTGAAGTGACCTTGAAAATACTGGAACTAGAAACTTTGAGTTGATTTATTAAAGAGCCTTGGATACTCAGTGGCAGTGGCTGGCTTCACATTACGTTATTTTTCACCTCCATTTTTACTGCCCTCCCAAGCTGGACTTTTATATTTGGATCTCAACCTTCTATTCCAGGAAGTAGTATGTAATTCTTTTACTTTTTTTGTCCTTTTCCTTTTCTCTCTCTTATTAAAGGCCCCGTCCCACTGCACTTATGGATCCAAATAGGATGTAAAACATTAAAAAAAGCTTGCCATCCGTTGGAAAATGCGATGCATCTGTTATGTACTCACTGCATACGTGTTTCATACACTCTATTCGTCGAGCATCTGTCCACTGCGATTTCACCCACGCAAGAAGTTTTGAGCTGCACAAAATTTTGTGAACGGATGAACTTTCCGCCGTGTACGATGTACATCCGCGACATATCCAGGCAACAAACGTTCTATGTCTGTTATCATCCATTAAACATCCGCTGTATCCTCTCTGCATCCTCTGGCCATCCCCTCTCAATTCACATCCACTGAGCTGAAAAAATGGAAAGAGGGAGGAAACAAAAGGTACACAAAATGTCTGCACAGCATTAGGAGGCATAGGAAATAGAAAGATGTTAGCATAGCCATCGCATATATAAATTTAAAACGACAAAACGTTATTAGGAATTCTGCAGTATGTCTATAGTATGTTAGAAGGACACCTAGTGGACAACGTTACTTTCTATAAAAAGAATGGAGAAATCATCTGGATCGCTGGATGTGGACACATACCAGTCCCACTATGGATTGCACTGGGGTTTATTCTTATCCCACAACTATCCTTATCTATGCGCCACAAGTATGCAAGCTTAACCATTTTTTCAAAGTTTTCACGGCACATTTATTAAGTAAAGCAAAAGAACCAAGTTAAACAAGTGTCTTAAAGCAAGAATACATTTATCAATTGCTTAGGTAACTCTTATGATGTTTTAAACCAAGCAAAATAGACCCAAAGTAAACTGAATAGTGTGGTTAAGCAAAAATAATCCTTATTAACTGTCTCAGGTAAAACTTTATGACTAATTAAAAAAGCAAAATGAACCACGGAAAACCTTTTGGTACTCACCTGTTCCGCTTTTTCATACCTCTCTAGTCGCGTCCGCATCCGTCGACTGAGGTTCATCTGCTCAAAACTATTGAGGCGAAATGTATCCAACACTCCATTCTGGCATCCACAACGCATCGGGAAAATCCGTTCTACATCGTTGTCATCGCGTTACGCATCTGCTAATTCCTCAGGCTATCTGCTGTCACCCACTGCAACTCAATCGCTCCAGCCAGATAAGTGGAGCACAGGGAGGATCGAGGAAAACGTACGCGAACAGACGCGCAGCGTTAGTAGAAACGACAGAGAAGAGGATAAAGCGATGCAGCTCGGGCTATACAAAGCATTTAAAATGGAAAAAACATTTGCAGAGGGGACCGCTATCTTGATATTAAGGAATGTCTAGAGGATGCTAGAGGATACAAAGGACTACTCTAGTGAAAACGTATATTGCCTATA
>BHFT01055570.1:0-23369 GCA_004320025.1 Laticauda laticaudata | reverse complement strand
TTATTGGCTAACGAAAACTACACATTAATTGAACAGAAGTAGGTTTGATAGACAAGTTTTCAAAGTATTTATTTCCTTAAATAAAAATGACAGGGATTATCAAAATTTTTGAAACTCGTTAGATGGTCTGTAAAGACCACCAGAAGCACTCAGCTAGGTCCCACTGGCCAATGGACGTAAAATCGTATGCATAAAGAGACAGAGCAACAAGCAAAATTTCAGGGGTGGCTCCATCCATTTTCATCGCTCCAAAAAGCTGGTGAAAAATTGCGATAAACAGAAGGGAAAAAGACAGGCCGTGGCGCAGTATTGTAGCGGGGATGTGTAAAACGGGATGTTTCATCGGAAACACTAGCGGCATGACAAGTGGATGGAGAGCTGGGGATGACACCTCCGAGGACGGCTTTCCGGTAGGAGAATTTTGAAGTGGACGGCATAGCGGAATGTGTGGCGATTGCATATGGCGCATGAAGCGTGCATGCCATCACGTACGCCTATAGAAAAACAATTAATAAATTTTATTTCTTTGCCCTTGAATAATGTCAGTAATAAGAACAGTTGAAATCTGAAAAATTCTTCTTAGTATAAAAACACTTTTTGTTTCATTGCAATTAATTTTGAAAACCAGAACAACATTGATAGTTGCATTATACAGAACCCACAATAGGGGAAAACTAAATGTGATCAATACAATTAATGTTTATCAAGGTACTTTGATAGTTTACTTTTAAACACAAGGTAGAGAACATAGATGTTTTGAGTTCAGCATGTAAAAACATTGATGAATCATTCTCTAGCACATTTTCAACTATATCATTAAAAATATCCCAAAATTTTCAAATTTAGATTTCAAAAACTATCAATCAAATATAAAATATGCTGAAAATATAACCTTTTACAAATAATAGCCTGAACTGAAAAAGACAATGTTGTATATTTTAAAGCAAAGCTCTATTGTTATCTTGCCTGCACTAATTATAATCAAGTTATTTAATCCTTTAATTAATGGACCTCAAAATCCAATGTCCTATTCTTTATCTCTGTCATGTTGACACTCAAAAATATATCCCAGCCTTTGATTATGCAGCTGGCACAAATATTTTTAATACTACATGCTTACACTAGGTCAGGGATGTCAAACTTGTAGCGTCACATTATCATCACATGATGTACCATGACTTCCCCCCCTTTGCTAAATTGGGGGTAGGCGTGGCCAACATGTGATGCATCTAGGCCACAGGCTGCGAGTTTGACATCCCTGCACTAGATGTCAACAGAAATAGCAATCTCAACCAAAAAAATTGGATGTGTGCCCTGGATGGAATTAACAGTTAGGGCTTTTCTTAATTTAAAAGATTAGAAAGAAAAATAGAATTTAACCAGTGAAATTCCAAGAGAAAAAAGTAAACCAGTGAGAATTCATGTATTATTTAAAAACAGTTGCTTAACATGTCTGAATAATGAGATATGCCATTGAAGACACTATGATCAATTGGTGTATCTTGCCTTGAAACTCATCCCTAATAATGCTCACTTTCTTGAATTTCTTGGAGGACACTGAAACCGAGTGAAGAACTGGGGACCATTACCAGGAGGTGTGTCCTCAGTTTTTCAACTCGGTCTGCAAAACAATGAGACTAGAGACTACCCCATTCTGGATTCTCCCTTTGGCTCATTAAATCATCTGGATATCAGATTATTCTGGCGATTATCTCTGTCTTTTTCAGAGAGGTCTTTCTGGGCCACTTTAACAAAATTTATAGCATTATCCCTCAGGCTATCTCTGTTGTCTTTTACACATTGATGCACTGAATCTGAATCAGGATTCAGATCAACAAAAATTATCCCCAGTCATATAATGGTCAAAATATTTGGGGAAAAATATCATTGTTTTTGTTTTTTCTATGGTTTTTACAGAATCCACAGAATACCAGCAAACACATGCATTGCCAAATCTGTATTTCTGTATCTTTGGTAGGATTGATATTTATTGTAAGTTATTATATGAAATTTGTTACATATGGCTCTTTAAGAACCAGCCTATATATGAGCATTAAACATGAATTTCAGATGAATAAAATGAAGAGCTGATTGGTTTCATTTTGGCAAGGATCTTCTTGCATAATAATAGAGAACGTGTGTCTTGATCTGATGTTCAAATGTTTGACTGATTTATATTTCTTCAGGCCATGTAATTGCCGATAGAATTGTAAAGTAAGCTGCTTCTCTGAAAATGTTAACCGCTATGATTTTAATCCTTGCAGTTGCAGTTGCAAAATAAAAATTAAAACATGGGGGGTGTCTTTTGGTGGCAGGTAGATTCAGGTGGGGGAGTTCTCAATTACTTTGGGGTGTTTGTTTAAAAAAATATTCAGCTTGAACATTTCTATAAATGTACATTATATTAATGTTTTCAAGATAAATGGTCTGGAATTCACATTTTAATTCAATTTTTACAAAACTCAAAAAGAGAAATAATGGGGATTATTTCCAGCTGACATCATGGCGCTGTCAGATGTGAAGAGCAGGTCTCTGTGCTCCCATGCCGAGTTCTCCCTGTTGGAGGGTTCCAAAAGGAGCTAAAGCCACCCTGAATGAAATTAAAAATGGAATCAGATAAACTGGAACAGTGGTCGCCAACCACTGGGCTGGGGACCACTGGTGGTCGGCGAGAAAATCTGGGTGGTTCTCAGAGAAATATCCCCCACAAACCACCCCCACAAAGCAATTAATCCAGGCTGGGCAGAAACACAAGGCTGCGCCACCCATATGAGTTGCCCACCCACTGGCCCCCACCCTTCAGCCGAGCGCAAGCCTTATTTTGAGTAGAGCCAAGTGAGCTGGAACTGGAAGGTAAGACCAATGATGGGAGAGGGAAATCTGCCCTGGGGTGGCTTGCTGACAGTGGTGGGAAAGTCGGTCCCATATTCCAGAGCTGCAGTAGTCACAGGACTGGCCCTTTGGTCATTCCGAAGCACCTGCAGAGTGCACCAGCCTGCCATGGACTGGAGGAGCAGCTGCTCTGGGATGACCAAAGGGCCAGTCCTGTGACTGCTGTAGGTCTGAAATATGGGACCAATTTTCCCACCAATGTCAGCAAAACACCATCAGTCAAAATTCATATTAGTGGTGCACAGGATTTAAAATTATGAGTTTGGTGGTCCCCGAGGTCCAAAAGATAGGCGACCCCTGATCTGGAAGATACTTTTGAAAGAGAGATAGGGGCTTGAGTAGATATTTTGGAGACCTGGCAGCTTAGAAGGATAGAGATGGGAGAAATATAGTCTGAATGGTGAAGATACAGATGATGATTGAGATAAAGATCCAAGAGAGGAGTATGGGAGGAAAATCAGAAAATGAATTAAGAATTGAAGTATTAAAATGGAGAGATGATGGATGATGGATTATATATATACTCTTTTCCCCTAAGGATGGCCTGATTAGAAATCTGAAAAGAGGTAGAAACAAAAATATACACTGAATACCATACATGTAAATACCCGCAAAAACTTTATACACCTTTATATAAAGCAATAGTTAGATGGAAAGACTGGAGGTTGAAAAAGGGTATTATGATTTAATTTTTTAAACAATAGAATATAAGTAATAATTTGATGGGAAAGATTGGAAGGTGAAAGATGATATTACCATGTATGCTTATAACATCATTGGCATTAAATGGGAATATTGAAATATTGAATAGCAACTTTTTAAAAAACCATGTATATTAATACCAGTTTGATTAGTATAACAATTATTATGATTATCATTGTTGATGTTTGTATCAAAATGAATTATACCCAGAGGCCACACTGCTTATGTATTGATATTGATGTTTATTTAAAAATAATGTTCATTGAAAAATAAAAATCTAATAAAACAGGGAGGAGAAGAGAAATAATGAGTTTAACTTTCACACAATCATAAGAACCAATGCAATATCAGCTCTAGCTTCTAAGGTCTCAAGACAGTGAAACATGTCAGACTATCTTGATATAAATTTGTGGTCTTTCAACTGGCTACCCATATTTGTGTTTATTGTATTCTGAATCTGGGAAAATGAAAGTAGTGTGTTTCCCCTTTTCTGTGGGATTATGATGATAATCTTATCTAGGACACTAATTTACTTCTATCATTGCAAGTCCAATATTTTGGGAGAAAATTATTTGTCCTCAGAAATCTATTTTTATCTGTACCTTGTTTATCTTGGCTGATCTAAAAAAGCTAAAGAAATGGACCGGTTTGCATTTGGATGACAAAGTGGCAGGAAATGTCAGCTATAAATTACTAGAGAAGGAAAAAAGTATACTGGAAGAAAGTAATTGAACCACTGTGATATTGTACATGAAAGCTGATGGACATGTTCATGAAATCACCAGAATCCAGCTTAATTCAAAGGACACTTTATCTTACCTTATTTGTATCAAAGCTGCAGAATACATAACATTTGGGATGCAGTGAAGTGGGAAAAAATTACAGATAATCCGGAAGAAAATATCTGCACACTGTCAACTAATGTGAAGTATGTATTCCGTTGAGAGTTTTTAAAACTATAATAGAGACTGTGCATTTTTATTCACCTGAATGTCACTGTTCAGCAGTCTTCCCAAACTGGGGCTCTTTGCTGGGATTGCAATTTATAGATTTTCCAGCCATCATAGTTTAGATGCTGTTGGCTTGTATTTCTGGGAATTAAAAGACCCAAAACATCCAGAAAGGACAGGCTGAAAAAAGCTACTCTTGTGAGACAGCATTCAATATGGACAGAAATTTGAATGGTAGTTCGCATGAAATAACAAAGTGCTGACCAATATCCAAGCTTCCCATTAAGGAATAACCCTTAATATTTTACAATGAATTGTACCATTATGGGAGAGCAGAGAAACATAGGATGTCACATAGGCATGTTTATTCAATTTGGACAATTTTCATAACTTTTCAAATAGTAGTACTAAACACTTTTTCCTCATGCTTAATACAATCATCCATCCAATTCTTAGAGAATTTATAAAAATATTTTTCATCCAAGAATCCTGATAAAGGTAAAAATAAGTGTTTTATAGCAAACAATGGACAGACAGACACACTGGTTAAGAGTACACCTTATAGCATCTCTTGTACCTTTAAATGTATTCTTGAACTGAGATAAGAGAATACCAGTTCAGGTAAGAGACTCCCGTTTAGAATCAATACATGAAGAATAATTAATAATCCTTCCACTCTTTAGATGATGCTCCAATGTCAACTAGCAGCCAGTTATCTTTGAATATAGCATGACTGTTAGCAGTTGGAAGCCTTCTCGTACATATGAAGAATGTCTTGAAAACATGCATTGTCAAACTCCATTTTGTAGACAATTATACCACACTTGTAGAGATTAGTTTTTCAGTGATATCACCACTATTACTAAGACAGCATAGGGGTGCTGAATTCGACACTGGAATGAACCACCAGAAGAGAGCTACAATTATGGCTTCTTCTGGCTCCTCTATTTCTTTTATTACCATTCTATCCTCACCTTATTTGTTGAAAAAAAAGGAAATAAAAGAAAAAAGAATGGAAAAAAGAAAAGGAAAAGAGCCACTGGGCAAATGGATAAAAAAGGGAGAAAATTTGAAGACAAAAAAGCTGTGGTAGCCATATCAACAGCAAATTTTAAAGGTACAATAAGATCTACAGTTGTCCACCTAACTCCTCTGAAGAATTAACTTTATAGTAAATGTCATGCATTCTTTAGGAATCACACATTTTCACTTCTTTTTTTTCTTTTCTTTTTGTATTATATTGCGCACTTTAGACAGGCAGTTTAGTTTCTTTTTTTTTAAGGTGCAGAAGCATCTTTCAAATCTACATGGCTAACTTCATAAACAAATCCCATACATTTAGTTTGACATGCTTTACATTTACATTGTTAAACCACCTTTGTTAAAATGACAGAACTGAAACTGGTTATTTTCAACGAGATAAAAAATACTTTCAGTTCTCCCATAGCAGTGCAATTTTATATGTTTGAAAATTGTAGATCTTAACAGTATGATGCTATAGAACAGTAAGGAACTGAGTAACATAGTAATTGTCTGGCTTGAGTAAGTTTAAATCCATGCTAATGTAAAACTCACATTCCAGGCAGCCACCATTTTACCCCATGTCTGCAATCCCATTATACATATTTTTTCAGCTTGACTCAGCTTTTTGTGTATGTGAATTATAACTTTAGAAAAACAAATGGGATGATTATTTGTTTAACTTACTAGATTTTCAAAATTAAAACCAAAAACAACACATTTGAAAGAAGTTGCTGCACCTGCAAAGACACTCTTTAAGCTTACTATGAAATACAAAAAAGTGCACTCTTCTATATCTACATATAAAACATATTAGAAATAAAACTTGTGTAAAATGTTTGCTGTGCAAACTATAAAAAGTCAGTGAGACCATTGTCTTTCCTAATATTTTAGGTAAGGTCCTCTTGCTTCCTATTGCAGAGAATCACTGTTATCCAAGACCAGCCCACTGATATTTGTAGCTGAGAGGTCTGTTCCATCATCTTCAGTGCTGTCTACAGATTCATCCTCACTTTGCCCTGCCATCATGACTTGCTGAACAGCCAAAGTAGTACCATCAGATGAAAGTGATTGGAGACTGTCTACATTCATGTTGACGGGAGCTGTAATTGTTACAACAGCTCCTAAAAATGGATAAAAGTACAGGTCCAATTGGAAAAAACAATTAGATATTTTTAAAAATCTACAACTCATTACCGAAATATGCATTTAATCTTATTTTCTAAAATAAACTAAAAAAGTTTTTAGATTTCATGCTGCAAATTTAACAATTGGAAATGAATTACAATTGCACGCACCATAGTCCATTATTTTCCTTAGTAAGCCACTTAAACGACATTGTGTTCATTTTGTTTTAGTTTAGTTTGGACTAAATAAGAATTATGAATTTTGGAAATGTTAAGGCATTACCACCTTAAACTAGCATTACAAGATTTGCAACATCTGGAGCAAATATTTACATACTAAATGGATATCAATAGTTAAGCTAATATATGAAAGCTGTAAGATATGGAGTTTTTACTTGTGGAGAAGCCCCATTAAATAACAAATACTGATATTTAGCTTCAATCCACTGCTATAAATCTACTAGTCTGATCATGGAAGGAAAAAAAAGTTCTACTTTAGCAGATATTAATCATTTCCATTTTTCTATGCAGTCCATGAAAATGTGTTTAGTAAATTAAACTTATACTAATTCATTATTTCCAGTAGATTTTATACAGAGAAATTGAATAAATTTACAAAGTGGCTCATCAATCAGTAAAGTAAAAAATAAAGCAGTTTTTAAAACTACTTAATGAAGTAAAGCATCTGCTTACCATCTGACATAGTAAGTTCATTTGATTGATGCTGAGCTACTCCTGATGCAATGGAGTCTGGCCAGAATCTCTGAACTGGTCGGTTTTGGGCTGTTTTCTTCTTTGCTTTTGGTGTTTCAGAACAGCTGGAATCCAACATTGGCTGGAGAATTCTCCTTCTAGCATTGATAAACCTAAACAAAGGTAAAATGTAAACTTCCAAAATAACTATAGAACTCTATGAGCAAATTATCATCTTCCTTTCTGTGGCTATGCTTTGCAGATTCCTCCCCACCCTTAGAGGAGCCTTCTCCTGCAAAAGTAGCCAAAGGGCATCCAGATTGGTCAATTTGGGCAATGTGTTAAATCCTCCCAGTTGCCTGGGAATTCTCTCATCATGTACCAAAGATCTTTCAAACTGGGTTTCAGCAAACAATCTGAGAAAGGCCACAATCATCCACTTAAGGCATTCTGGTCAGTATCACAATGCATGTTGAAGCTAACCAGACCTGAGCATGTGTTATAAAGGACCTGGATGGTTTGGGCCTGCTTTTTTTTCAGACTATTTCAGAAAATAAATCTGCAATTTAGAAATGATAAAGGGACATGGTGGCTTTGCGTTAAGATGTTGGGCTTGTCAATCAGAAGTCTGGTGATTCGAGACTCAAGCAATTTGTGACAGGGTTAGCTCCCATTCTTGCCTCAGCTCTTGCCCACCTAGCAGTTCAAAAGCATGCAAATGCGAATAGATAAATAGGTACCACTTCAATGGGAAAGAAACAGCATTCTGTGCACTTTGGCATATAGTCATGCTAGGCACATGTCCATGGAAGCCTCTTCAGACAATGCTGTCTCCCTTAAATGAAGATCAGCATCGCCCCCTAGAGCCAGATATGATTGGATAGGGGAAACCTTTACCTTTATAGAAATTATGGTGGTGAATTGAGACCTAGCTTAAAATTCAAGTTTCCATCTCATCACAAATGATTTTTTCGATCAACCTACTTCAGAGAGTTCCAGGGGGTAAAATATGATGAGATCTACAATGTACATTACTTTGAGTTTCCCAGAGGAAAGATGAGATAGAACTAAAAAATAATTCTGTTCAACTTACCAGTTGTTAACTTGTAGTAAGGTAAGATTTGTTTGTGCTGCTATCTGTTTTTTCTCATCTTCTGTTGGATATGGATGCTACAGAAAGAAACATTTTCATTATTCTTTTTGAATTAAATTTATTTTTAAATAAATTCCATTAATAATTAAAACAATGTCTTAGTTTTTATTACAACTACTCATATCCAATTTTTATAACCATCTGTCCAAAGATTGTTATAAATTTATAACCATTTATGGTTATTATTTATAAATAATATAGCAATTACAACTAAGAATACGATATACATTATTTAAAGCAAACATTCTCAGAGATTCATCTAGAGGGGAGGGGGTGCCAGCAAAGGGGGCTCTGTGGTAGGAGTCACCTTTTTTGCTCTTTTTTTTCAGATATATTTCCCATAAGGCAATCAGTGGTAAAAAGTTTTGGGTTTCCCTTACAGTATTAAAAAAATTAAAATTAAAAAGAGATTTCATATTCCATAAGCCTTGATAGTGCAATAAAATTATTATTTGTTACAGTTGCATATGTGTATGTTGCTCTGTTTAAAACAGATATATCCAATCCATTCTGTTCAAACAGACATTTTCAAGTCTACTGTTATAAAAATGGCTAGTATACCAAGTACATAAAAGTAAAAAGTTGAGGATATACTTATTTTTTTTCTACTGTGCTGAAAAAGTTGGAAGTTAACATCTCAACTTACTCGAGAGACAGTAGAATTCTGTTTCCATAATACATTTGATGGCATATATCATTTGATTATGGATATAATAAAAGTTGTACAATGCTGTTTCCTTTAATCAAAACCAACAGCACTACATAGTATCTATGGATTAAATGTTATAATTATATAAACAGAGCATGTATGTAAAATAAAAAAACTTGTGGCAACATTTATATGTTTATATATATTTATATATATATATTTATATTTATATAAATAATGTTTCACTTAATGAATATAATGATTATATTTGTATATATAATCTTTCAGTTAATGAATACACTGATTNATGTTTCACTTAATGAATATAATGAATATAATGATTATATTATATACATCTTTCAGTTAATGAATACACTGATTATGACTATATAAATCACAGGATAAATGTGTGATCCTAAACTAACAACACATGGGGCTCCTATTGAGTATGGAGTACATTTAGTAAAATAAATCACACAACAATCTTGCTTTTACATAAAGCTAAACTTTTATACAGTGAATTTCTCCCAAACCCTGAGGAAGTATTTAGACTGACAGAAATTTAAATAAAGCTCTCAAAAGGCTACTGATTGAAGGAGCACATGATTTTTAAAAAATCCTCATACAAATGAAATAAAACCAGAAAATCACAAGTTTACATAAGAGCACTTACTGAACGTCTGATTCATCTCTAACAAATCAATTTAGCTTTTTTTCAAGTGGAACAATAAAAATAGACTGTAAAAAAATTCATTTAGAAATAAAGTGTTGTCCTTCATGAAATTGGTACAGGAGAAAATAGCCAAGAAAACAAAGAAATGGATTGTTGAATAAATCAATAGAGAATTCTCACTCAAAGTACAAATGATCAAGCTTAAAATATTGATCAGTGTGTGAAATCCTAGAGGATGATCAGAGAAAAGACAGATGAAGTCAATTACGCAGCAATGTGTGCACCATTGGAAGATCTGAAGGAGCAAGCTGGGGACACGTCCTCCTAGAGAAAATGTGTCTGTATGGTCATGAAGTCTGAACCCAACTTAATGGCACATATCCAATTAATCAATAAAATAGCTAAAATTATAATCAGTAAGAAACTGTTTTTAAATGTGTTCCCAATCACTGAGATAAATTCTTACCCCTATATGTTGGAAAAGCCAAGATCTCATCACGTTTGTAGCATGTTTTGGAAGAACACCTCTTTTATTCTTTGATGATCCATCATCTTGATGCAAGATGCTTAAATCTTGGTTTAATTGTAACTGGAGCTACACAATAGCAGAACTTTATTAAAACACCATAAACATCATAAAAATCTTAATATCTCACAAGAATCATTAAAAGCACAACTTTTGTATTAAAAGTAAAAGGAGTGCAACAAATGCATTATTTCAGATTGTATGCAAAAATGACATATGTCAGTGGTGAGTTCTTAACAGAACAAGCGGAAAACATGGAAATTAAGAGAAAGACTTCTAACCCTATGCTCATTAGATGTTTTCTATGCACAGATAATTTTATTTGATGGGAACATTCAAGTAAAGTATTCGCAAACTGCATATTAAAATGGATGAATATGGATCCTCTATAATTCTGAGGAGTATTTATGCCTTTTACATTTATGAGGGAAAATCAGGGACACTGTAATGGGTGGAATAACATATTCAGTCAGGGACAAAGATGTTGCCCCTCTGACGTATGAGTATTCAAATTCTCTGTTTGTGCCCTCTGAGACCTCTTTGACTTATGAATGCTGAAAAATAAATGCAGTTCCTGCCGCTCATTTTATGGATGGTATATAGGAAGATGCTTTTTTTTACTTTCCCCTCCACATTTGACATATGGAAAAATATGTAAATTTGTTATATAGACAACCTGTATTGTCAATGCATGTTTTCCACATTTTATTAAAATCCTGGTTTCATCTCCTATTTTAAAACACTCTATGAAATGAGTAGAACAAACCTGTGAGTTCTGGATCCTAATGGTTCCAGGTGACAGTGTTTGTGTTACTACTTGTCCTTGAGGTGTGACCACTGTTACTGGCTGATATACTGTGCCACCTAAAAAAGTGCAGCAATCAAGAAAATAAGAAAACAAGAGATAACTGGTTAATTGATGCTTAGTTATTATTAAATACAGTATGTAGCTGTGGTTAAAACATAAAACTATTTTTAAAATGCAAAAGTGAATATTTTTTTATTCCATTGAAAGCTTTACTTTTATGGAAGGAGAAATTCAGTTAAGAGTGCGCTCAAGGTCCAAAAAGTCAAGATAGCAGTCTCAATTGTGTAACTGAAGCCCTGCTGCTTTGCATATGAGTGTGATGTCAGTGCATAAAAAAGAGCTTTAACAGTTAAACAGCTTTAACCAGCATTTTTACTTCTTTAATCTCTGCTGTGCATGTGACTAAGAATGCTTTTATTATATTGGATATTATTAGGTAATTTAGCTATTGTGTTGTGAATATTTTTAATTACTCCAATTTATTTGTTTTGCCTTTTCTTTGAATAAAGCTATTGTTTAAAATGCTATTTCATTCATCTCAAGATAAATAGTACAAATTAAAAATAACTTTTATATTTTTCTCTTTAGAAACTATTAAAAAACCAGAAGCACACAAACACATATATCCACACATTTAGATAGAAGCAAATACTTATATCCACACAGTTAGATAAAATGCAACATTTGAATGTTTAGTGTTTCTCACCTGCAACTGTTGCCATCGTTACATTTCCCTGCTGCAGTGCTGATGCAGGTACCACAATCCCCTGGGGACTTAGTGTACCTGTAATGGCACTTTGAATTGGCTAGAAACAATAACAAGAAAATTACATAGCTTTATATTTATGAATGTTCCCATGATTTGTTAAATTATTTCAAATCAGAGAGAGATTTGAAAAAAAAATAATGATGTTGACAAGTATGATTTAAAAAAATGTTATGAAAACAATTTCAATGAAAAAAATAAATAAGCAAAAAATTATAGTTTGACAATATGTATATGTTAACTTTCTTCCCAATATTAAACTAAAATGTTAGCTTTCTTCCCAATATTAAACATTCATAGAATAGTTTAAACAATCATAAGAATGTGGAATTATAATTAAACCACACCATAATTCCTATAGCACTCAACACTATTCCTAACATAGTGAAAGCTTGAACTTGTATATCAACTTGCTGGAGATAATGGTATGAATATTTGGAAATGGCTATTGGTTCTTTACTTAGATTTTTTTTTTTAAAAGGAAGAATAAATAAATTGTACAGATTTTCAGTCTTAAAGATCTCCTGAGCACCTTAAACCTGAGCAGCAAAAATGATTTTTTAAATTTTTTTCAAAAAGTTCAGATTTAAAATATTTACCTAAATTAGTAAATCATCAAAGGAAACACAAATTAATATATGAAATACAAGAATGCAATTTAATAAGTTGACATGAGGTTGACATAAAATGTTCAATGAAATTCAATGAAAAAATATTAATTTTCTAACATATATTAATATTTTACACTATTCATAATTAATTTTTGTTCTATAAGTGATAAACATATACTTCCAGTGGGTTTCTAGGAGAGTTCTTATAGTAATGAAGATGAATACAATAAACTATTTAAAGGATTTATTTTTTCATAGTACTTCTATTATTCCAATCTCAAACATGTATGGGCAACATACAATATCCTCACCTCCATCCCCCAAAATAAAATAATAATGAACAACTAAATCCAAATCAATATTAAAAACAAATCACCAAAAAGCAAGGATCAAACCAATATAGTTGGTATCAGTCATGCAGCTGAGGTCAAAAAATGTTGAAATAAAACATTTTAAATTTGTTTATGAAATTTCAGGAAAGTGGGAGATGTTTGGACCTCAGGGGAAAATGTATCCCCAAAGGTAGGGGCTCTTTCAGAGAAGACCTGTAATAACCACAAGAATGGTGAGAACTTTCAGGTCAGCTCTTGAGGACCAGACTGAATGGACATCATCAGTTTTGCAAAGTAGTATCCAATATATCCTGGTACTGCACTGTTAATTTACGTTTAACACCAGCATTTTGGATTGGCCCTGACAGTCTACCCATAAACAATATAGTGACTTTAGTAGAGATATAAAATAGTGGGACGATTAGAGCAGAATGTCCATTAAATCCAAATGAGATTTTATGCATGTGTTGTTGACCTATGCATAAGTGGTAAGCACATGGGCAGAAACATTATCATGCAGATTTATTTTCTGTGGTATTTTATTTCCAATAAACTCTGCTCCAAAAAATGAAGAATTTACTTTGGCAGACCTCATTCTGAAATGTAAATACAGGTAGTCCTTGATACAAAACCACAACTGAGCCTAAACTTTATGTTATTAAGTGAGTTCTTTTGCTTTATTTTACTACCTTTCTTGCCACAGTTGTTAAGTGAATCACTGCAGTTTTTAAATTAGTAACCTGGTTGTTAAGTGGATCTGGTTTCCCCATAGACTTTGCTCGTCAGGTTGCAAAAGGTAATCACAGACCTTGGGATTCAGCAACAGTCATAAATATGAACCAGTTGCCAAGCATCTGAATTTTGATCACATGATCATGAGGATGCTGCAAAGGTTGCAATTATGAAAAATGATCATGTCACATTTTTCAGTGCCATTGTAACTTTGAATGGTCCCCAAATGAATTGTTGTAAGTTGAGGACTGTATTGATGCTCTTATTTCTTAGGTTTAAACAAAAATAGTAAATTACATAACTGGGGGGGAAATCACATAACTTTCATTATTATTATAAAAATTCAATTGCCAACTGGGAAACATTTTTCAATAATAAAACTACTAGGTAGCAAAATAAAGGTCCATAGGTTAATGATGGACATTTATAATCCATATTGTTTCGGGTTAGCTTTTCATGCCTTTAGTTAATGCAGCAGTGGTTGAACTTATGATCGCCAGTGCCTTGTTGCCTTGCTTTATATACTTTGGATGGCTAAGACAGATTTTTTTAAAAAAATTTTTTTTACTGGATTTACAGAGGAAGTTCAGAATTTTGGTTGTTGTTTAATTATGTGAAGCCATAAAGTTTAAATATTAGAGTTTCTCATTGTTTGTCATCTTAACAGGGCAGAAAATAATGCAATTAATTTTTAATAACTGTGGTAAGTGGTACTTGGATGTGCAAAAAGGGTGTAACAGTCTGCTTCCAGGTTGACTTAGTCTAATATTTGCAGCACATTTTCTTACATTTCTTTCCCAACATAAGACAACCAGGAAGGGAGGCTTTTTATGACTAAAACATTCATGCTCATTTATATTTTTCAACTAGTCTCTTATGCACATGATTTCTTGTGCTTAGATTCAGCCACTGAACCTAAAGAACTTGATGCTTTGAAGTCTTGTGTAAATGATGGAGAGCTATCAAGAACTTTCTTCCTGCACTGAGAACTCCCCTATTATGGATAGGGCCATTATTTGCAATGAGATGAACAAAGCCAACCCAAAACTTAGGCCAAGGAAACAGTGCCAAAGAAGTGTAATGATAATTGTGTCAATTTTGCTCTACTGCTCACATTTTCTGGTGACTCTTTCCATGAAGACAGTTGCTCCAGCAAATCCAAGCTATCTTTATCATGTTTAAAGTTGCTGGACTGCAGACAAAGAGTTGACAAATTATAGTCATTCTTTAAGAATTACAATTTCATGTACCGGATTACTAAGAACTGCACAAGGGAAACCTGGTATCTTTAATAACATCACAAAGAGTTAAAACATTGCTAGTCATAGATCATCTATTTTAAAACTGCATTGTTATGTATTTAATCGAATTATTAAGATGGCATATTATACTTAGATTTTTAAAAAATTACTTTTATCTAATCTGAATCTTTTTGGAATATGGTACATTACAATGCAATTAAGAAAATACACTTCATTTATCATGAAAGTTACCTGGGGTTGTACTGGTGAATAAGGACTCCCAGATTCCCCGCTTAGCAAAGTTTCACTGTTCATTTTAGTCTTTAGACATGCAATATAGCGACTACAAAAATCTTTACAGAGCTCATTAACTTTTTCAAGCTCAAGCAGATGAATTCGTAGAACCTGAATTGCTTTTACCATCTGAGGATAAACAAACAGAAATTTAAAACGACATACAAAAATGTCTGCACTTCATTTACATTTATTGACAATACTGTTTATTGACAACTCTGTCTCCCTGACAGAGTTTAAAACAAAGTTCAGTGACTATAACTTACAACCATTAAAATGTTATTTTAATAACATTTAATGTTATTAAATACATAGAATAAAGTAACAAAACAATAATAGTAGTAACAATAATAAAAGATCTGTTTAAAGAGACAGGGATTTTACCTCATGTTAAAAGTGGATAGAATAAAACTTGCTGGCAAACAGATTTACTGTAACTATTTATATACTTATCTTTCAGTATATACTAATCTTTACAAGGTACTTTATAAGCAACACAGACAACTATAAATAAAAACATGATAGATTATTAAAAAGAAAAAAACAAAAATATTTTCTACATGGCTGTTGAATGTAATAGAAATGCTAGGATTTAAGAGGAAAAGTGCAGCTGAGGTTTTTTCCTTTTCTTTAATGAGAATGACCACTGAGAGGATCTTTCTGTTAATTTTACCTTAAATACCAAAGTCATCTGGAGAAAGCTTTCTGAAAATCAGACTCTACTTCTACTCAAATTACACAACAGAAATCATATAAACCTTGAGTTTGACTTTCATAAAAAAGCTGGCTAATGCTGCTTTACTTTGCAATATAGGTAGTCCTCAGCTTTATTGATTGTTCAAAGTTACAACAGTACAGAAAAGTGTACTTTGTACACTTACATTCTGTAAGTGACTTATGAACATATTTCACATTTATGAACACTGCAGTATTCCCATGGTCAAAATTCAGATGCTTGGCAACTGGCATGTATTTATGAAGGTTGCAGTATCCCAGGATCACCTTTTGTGACCTTCCAACAAGCAAAGTTAATGGAGAAACCAGATTCATTTAATAACCATGTAACTAACTTAACAAATGCAATGACTCACTTAATGACAGTGGCAAGAAAGGTCATAAAATGAGGCAAAACTCACTTAATAACTGTCGTGTTTACAAATGGAAATTTTGGGCTCAATTGTTGTAAATCAATAAATCGAGGACTACCTGAAAATTAACTTAACCAATTCATTAAACATTAATTGAAATACAAATTTTGCTAGATTTTGCTTTTATTATCTTTTTTAAAGGGCTTTATTTAAGTGCTTTCTGAATTCTTACTCATTTAAATAGATAGGCACTTTGCCACTTCATTTTATTACCTAAATTAAACTACTTCTCTAACAAAGAGAGGAGAAAAAGAAACTTCTTTGGGAGAACGATCTCTTTTACTAGGGATTGTTGTGGTGTGTGGAGATGCATAGCTTGTTTATATGAGGAGATAGCCATATTTTTACTGTTTTATATGTTAGCTACTAAAAAATCATTGGAATTGGCAATCAAGAAATAATGGGGAAAAGTCAGTTTGCCAAATAATATTGGGAAATGTATGCAGAAATATTCCCTTCCTTTGATCCATATTTATGTGTTATGCTGGCCATGTTGCTAATAAAGGATACCTTATCCCAGGTTTCAAGGAAAGAGTCAAAATAAAAATAATTTTAAAATAGCAAGATTTGTACAAATATGTACAAATTAATATGTCACTAATCCTAAAATGCTTTTACTTACTAAATTATCCGTTTCTGGATCTTCACAAAAAAACGGTTTTCCTTCTTTTTCCTGTTTCCGAACAAAGTTTTCAATATCTACATCAAAACTTGCAGATGTTGTGCCTTCTGAACCCTGTGTAGATTGTTCACATTTTTCAAACAACAGTGCTAATAAGGGAAATAGTGGATGCCTAGGAATTAAAGATGAGTAAACTATAAGACTATAGAAATTCTCTAAGTCAATATGACAAAACATGTATAATTTAAATACTGCATACATTAAAAATTATATTAACAATTAAGATGCTATGTATTCATGGCTAATCTAACCTGGAAAAGAAAACTAATCTTTTGTTTGCTATTTAAGACTACTTGTACATTGTCGTGAATAAATTGTATTGCATTCCCAAATGTAAACTTAATTTTTATTGTTATTTGCTGTTTTTCAGATTCTGAGCACCAAGAGTTTCTCATGATTGTGGCGAGATACAAATATAAGAATATGAACAATTAAAAATCTATATTAAAATAAAAATTCTTAATCTGAAATAAAATTCACAAACCTTACTTAAATAAACAAAACATGCACTGCTATTTTATGCTCGTTCAGTGAGTTATCAGTCTCACTTTAATAGAGCTTACTTACTTGTAAACATACAGAATATTGACTGAAGTAATTAATACAATGGCTAAAAATATACATCCAACTTGATAAAGAACTCAAAATACACAGTTTGTTGGAACACTTGCTGTGAAATGTTTGAGTTTAGGAAGCTTTTTAAGTACTGATTCTACATTGTGGGTGCACTGGGATTAGTCCCTATTCTTTACTAGTAATTCTATACTAGCATCATATACAGGTATATCTGACTTCGCCCAAGAAAATAAAATTGCAGTAGTTCTCAACTTTGGCTAAAGTGGTGAAACATAGAGGAGTCTGGCCAATGAAAGAACTGCGGCTTCAAAATCCTATCCTTTATTGAGTTTTGTATAGTCTCTTTCAACTATGATTGTCTACTACATCCCAGAAACATCATCCTTAATTTGGGAACAATCACTAACAGATTAAAGACAATAATATATTTTACCATTTAAGATTGTTCAACAGTACTACCTGTAAATAGCCTGCTTGTCTGCATCCATCGGTGTCTGAGATTCAACTGGGGAAGGACTCAATCCTCCTGCATCTGTTTCTAAGCAGTTTGGATCTTGCTCAGTTTTTAATTCTGTTACTACTTGCATTTGCTGGAAAAGAAAGATGCTTTATATTGCCAGCTGCGCTGAAAATGATTTGTTTTCCAAGTAAATGGGAGAGAGTAAAGAGTCCACTAAGTCGCCAGAAAGTTGGTATGACTTGGCAACTGTACAAAAAGTACAAGCAGTTAACAAAAATAGATAGATGGATATGGGCATATGATCTTTCTTATATCAGTAAGTAATTGTGGTTGATCATAAATTGAAGATTTAAGCAATGATAATATAACAGACAGATCTGTTAACAATCTTTTTTTGTCTTGCTGTTGATATGCAAGTATATCATAGCTGTTGCTAAAAAAGTTGTATGCGCTTCTCCATATTTTTGTTTTTTTATGTTACTAAGACATATGTACATTTATATGCAGATCAAAAACATAAAAAGTTAAATATCCTTCCAATTAAAAAAACATTAAAATAAATGTTTCAGATTGGCAAAAATGTATTACATTTCTTATGACACAGTATGTGAAAATTTTTGCAAAATGAAAACCTAATTTAAATTAACAGTTTAAATATGTTAGCTACATTTACTTGATCTAGAATTTTGCATATATGATTAATTTTTAAAAATTTCCCCCTCACTTTCCTTTCCCTTATAAACTCATTTTTATATCTATAGCTTCAATGATATGTTATAATTCCTTGTTAAAATCTTATCCATGTACAACTTTGCATAATAACTCAACTATATTTGTATTTCAACATTGGCATAAGGTTTGGAATTGGGCAGAAAAATCCAAATAACATTTCTTTCTCCTTACCTAGGGATTCACAGTAGAAACTGCAGGATGTCTTAGCTGAATATGTTAGGACAGGGATGACAAATTCAATTTCATTGAGGGCCAGGTTGGGCATGGCCAGGATGGGCATTGCCAGCTCACTTGTGACTTGTGTTGGGGTCGCCTGAGTGCTCTGCCAGCAAAAATGGGCTCCCGAGCTATGTTTTTGGCTGTGATGGCCTCCTGCAACCCTTTGCCAGCAAAAACGGAGCTCGTGTGGGCCGTGTGCAGCCCTCATGAACTCTGTTTTGAGCTGCGACGACCTCCTGCAACCCTGTGCCAGTGAAAATGGAGTTTGGTAGAGGCATGTGCTCCATTTTTGCTGGCTGTGGCACCCTGGGCTGATCCTTTGCTGTTTCCAGGGCAGCCCTGTGAGCCAGATCTAAGCATCTTGAGTTTGACACCCCATGTTAGGAGGTTCAGGCTATGGATGGCAGATTATTATTGTTGTTGTAATAATAATAATAATAATAATTTTTATTCATTAAACATGAAACCCAGTCAACTGAACATTTAAAATGCATCACAAATATCATTGAGTGGCTCTGATATGGGTTGCTGCTAGGATTGTATTCTGGATTCCAAAGTCCCACAAAATCTTCACCATCTCATTTTCAACAACCTTTTCCACTTTATGTTCCCATGACTTTTCGGATACAGGTACAGCATATTTTTTACATAATGACCAGTGGATTAATTCAGCAACTCGATCATGTGTAGCTTTGTGGACAGTTTGCGTGATTTTGCCGCACTCACATATTAAGTGTGAAACAGTTTCAACTTTGTCATTGCAAAGTCGGCAGTTTAAGCCCATGTCACACTAAAACGGACAAAAAACCTTGCCATCCGTTCGAAAACGCGATGTACTCACTGCCTCCGTTTTGCTTCCTCTCTATCCATCCAGCAGTCCGTTTAATGGACTGTTTCATCTCTCAGAAAGTTTGGGCTGCGTAAAAATTTTGCGTTGAAAATGTATCCATCGTCATTCTGCATCGCTAGATCCGTTACGATGTTACGCATGCCGTATATCGCTAGCATCTGTCTGCGCATCGCGCCTAACTCGCTTCTGCCCGGACACAGGAGGAAGCGGAACGACAGAGAAACAGATGCAGTAACGAGCAGACGTCCAATGGAAACCAAAGCGTTTTAAACGAAAAAACGTTGCAGAGACCTATCTCAGATCTATTAAGGATGTTACAGGATGCTGAGAGGATGCCTAGGGATGCAAAGACACCTATACTGCCAAATAAAAGTGGAAGCAATCGTCTGAATCTTCATCTTTACAGACCCAGAGACCAGCTTGCAGACTCTGCAGCCTTCATCTGACTCTTCCTCTCCACCAGCATCCCATCATGTCACCGTGGATCTGTGACAACAGTCCTTCGGCCGCCAACATCCTTCTGCAACTGTGCGACAATCTAACAGGCTCTCGTGAACTCTACTACGGAAAAAAGGAGCCACCCAAAAAATCTGCAAAATGGTCCAGAAGCACACGAGGCACGGATCTTGTACAACAAGCTGATGTGTAGCTCAGGAACGAGGAACTCGGCGTTCGAACTATCATGAGGATGCCTTCTACCTAATGTATTGTACGAAGTTGTCAGCGCCGAACCCAGCTTGACAAACAAACCTCATTCCGCCCAGCCTAGAATCTGGCTCAGGGGACACTCACTTGCCCAACTGGCCTCAGGGGCACTACAGAGCATGCGTACGCGCTGAGGTGCCACCGATCACAATAGCTTTGTTTGTCAGAAGATAGTGTGCATGCCATCATCGAGATAAAGGAAGCTCCCCAGTCCTTCCACTGAAGAAGTATGGAAAAAGTTGCAGACCATGGTATCAAGATTGAACTTCTCCACACCGTTGCGACGCCATCGATGCAAGGCACGTGCTGCAAAGCACCAGCCAAGTCGGCCATATCACAACTACAAGGCTTCTTCAGCATCATCCTCTTCGCCATGCGAGGGCTTTTGGAACGACAAATTCATGTTACATCGATGCTCAGGCTACGGGATCTTCAGATGCCCAGTATACACGCCAGTCACTCAAGAGGCTGGAAAGCAACCTTCATGTGGGCTTCCCAGATCCAGACCGCTCCAATGAACGCATGTGCTTATCTCGTGGGGATGGCGCCTTCTCCCTCACACTACCTCATGAAGCCCTACACCTCCAAAGACCTCACCCGTGAAGAGAGATCTTCAACTATAGGGTTTCAGGCAGACAGTGTGGAGAACGCCTTTGGCACTGCCAAAGTTCCATGTACTTCTTCACCACCACCTGCAGCATAGCCCAGAGACCTTGAGTAGGATCGTGGAGCTTGTGCTCCGCACAATCTCATGTGCAACCCGCTACCTGTTGCAGACAGGCTGTGGCCGTCAACAATAATGGAATTGAGCCTGGGAAGGAGGCCCAAGGCGCAACCTATCGACACTGAGGATGTGCAGGCCCCAACAGAGCCTCACGTGAGCGAAAAGCAGCAACTCCTGAAACACTGTTGCAACTCCCTAGCTGAGCAGTGATGGCAAGACAGGATGTAAAATGCTAATGGATGCTTCCTTCACCGTCTCTCACCGGATGAGATTGGGCAGTATGTTTGCTGGCCTACAATGAACAGGGGCTTTAATAAAGGTTGGTGTTTATGTTACATGTGGTGAACAGTTTAATTATTATGATAACGAGGCCATGGTTTGAGGTGACCATTACAGTCCCCACATGCTATGCTGTATGTTTATCTATCCACTGCTATCCTAACCCATCCCACACTATACCCATCCCACAGTTATCCTAACCCATCCACTCTATCCTCCTTATTAGTTGTTATACTTGCTTATAGGGTAAACCATTTCTAAAAGTCACCAAGACTTTATTTAAAAAAAAGAAATGAGCAAGTATGTGAATCAAAATAACTTTATTAACAAGAAGCTATAAACTCACAAAAATGAGTCTCTGGCATCCTTGGTTGCTAAGTCTCAGGTTGAAGGTCAGGTGCTGTGGAGTGCTGGTGCTGGAGTGCTTGTCATCATTCTCCAGAGCACAGCAGAAGCCCCAGCCCCGAGAGCAGCCCATGCTGCAAGCCCCAGAAACCAGAGTGAGCCAGGGGCGGGATGAGCCTGTCCCTATTGCAAGTGGCAGAAGATTGCTGAGCTTGCTATGCTTCCAGGCATGGTTGTGGGTTGCTGGCTGGCAGCAAGGCTGGCATGCAAGGCTTCAGCAACATGAGGCAGACAGCAAGCAGCCAATCCTTCCGGCAGAGGCTTTCTCTGAATGCGACCTGTTCCGAGCAGCTCCATTATATCCGCGGGCAGCCAATGCATTCTCCCCGCATGCCCATTACCCAGGCAATCCTTAGGCTTCGCTGTGATCCCTTGTGCAATCGGTTCATGCTGTGCATCCGCTCTGCATCCGCTTCATCCGTTCCGGTCCGCTTGCTGAGGCCCCCGGAAGCGTGGATCGCCCACCATCCGCTTGGCTTCACATTCCGCCATCCGCTTCATCCTCCTGCGTCTTCGAGGTCCGTATCACTCTATACTCTTTGCCCCTCTACTTGAACCGGATAACAACAACGTATGGAACATTTGCTCGTCGCGTGTCTTTCTCTCTCGCATCAATGGGCAGTGACCATGAGGTTATGCTATTAATTGTCAATGGCTTTTTTTTTCCCTTGGCTTTCATAGGCATTAGTTGACTGTTGTTCTGAGCAGCACAGTCATTACCTTCCATTCTTTCTGGTTCTCCTTAAGCCATGGCCATGTCCCCAAGTAGCACTAATGTTATCACATTTTCCTTCAATGTTCTTTTCAAAGTGCTGTAAATGCCAAATGCATTTGGTTTTCCACTCTATTTTATCTGTCATCCAGCTGTTTTTCCTTATATTCTGCTTCTTGTTCTCATTGTTTTTTATGATGTTCTCCATTTTCACAGCTCTGCATCTGCAATTTTCTGTACTTTGGTTCACAATAATCATTCCAAACAATCATTTTCTTTCTCAGTTTGATGATTTGCAACCTTTTACTCTCCCCCCCATCTCTAGCTGGCAGTACAATATCCCTGTCTGGATGACTACTGTATCGTGTAGTTTAAAAAGTGTGGACATATTCAGAAGTTTAGCACGTTTTCCAGTGCAGTTTACCAGTTCAGCCACAGTCCAGTTGATGATTCAGCTGGCCATTATCGATGAACTGACCAATGTATTAATGGTGTGTTATATGTTGATGTTGCAGGGAGTGTCAGTTGATTGTAAATTTTCAGATCTCCTGATGTATTCCTTTTGCATTGATCTTTGACTTTCCATCAAATATTTCTTGCTTCAATATACATTTTTTTTTGATTTATAACCCAATTGTGCAGTATAATGAGAGCTGTCTGTACATTAGTTGTTTTTCTGCTGTGTGCTGGTTGGATGAAGTTATTCGA